>VZSZ01005630.1:0-110395 GCA_013398815.1 Ibidorhyncha struthersii
TTTTACCATCTGTTGCCAGCAGGCCTGGTGTCTTGAAAAGTCACAGAAAGTAGCAGTATCTTGAAGGATACTCCATACAGCGGCAGATGTGGATTTTCAGCTGGTCTAATGCTTTCAGTGTATCAATGTATCACCTGATAATCCTTACTTCCTTACTCCTTACTTCCATTCTTCTAAAGGATATAGAAAAATAAGACAGGATTTACAAAAGAGCTACAAGAATGACACAAGTCTTGGAAACCCCATTTCAGAGCTTTGGACAGAAGGGCTTAGCCAGCTAACCTTCATAAAGTAGTTTAAGAAATTACATGATAACAGACTTATAAGTATTTAAAGCACTACAGAAATCTGAAAAATGAAAAGAAAAATCCCAGCACACTATAGATGTCTTATGGAATCAGATTACTTATTTCAAACACATGAAACTAACAATAACTAAAAGCAGAAGGCCCATTAATTTAGGCTCAAGAGACAGCACACAGTATCAAGCCCTGCAATAACTGGTGGATGCTTGTGGACTCTTCGTCACTTGAAATTTTATGTATGTTTGTAAAAAAGCATACATTAGTTTCTACAACACCTATGTCAAAAAGTATTTAATGAGCACTAGTAGTATTTATGTGTGTTTAACATTTCAAAAACTTGAAAATTATACTAATTCATGTTTCAGAAATTTTAGAGGATTTATAATATATATAGAAAGGATAAAAAGGAGGATCCTGGGAGTTACCATCCAGTCAGACTTACCTCTATGCCCAGTAAGAGCATGGAACAGATCCTCATGGAAGCTATGTCAAGGCGTATGGATGCCAAAGAGGTGATCAGAAACAGCCAGCATGGCTTCACAAAGGGCAAACTGTGCCTAGGTTAGTACCTGGTGGCCTTCTACAACAGACTGACCACATCAGCAAATGAGAGAAGAGCTATGGATGTCAAGTACCTTGACTTCCGTAAGGCTTTTGACACAGTCCTGGGCAACATCCTTGTCTCTATATGTAGGAGAGATGGGTTTGATGGATAGACTGTTGTGTGGGTAAGGGATTGGTTGGATGGTAAAATCCACAGAGTTACAGTCAACAGCTCTAGGTCCAAATGGAGATTAGTAACAAGTGGTGTCCCTCAGGGGTGTGTACTGGGACCAATACTGTTCAATATCTTTATTAATGACATAGACAGCGGGACTGAATGCACCATCAGCAAGTTGCAGGGGGACCTGGACAGGTATGAGGAGTGGGCCCATGTGAACTTCATAAAGTTCAACAAGGCCAAGGTCCTGAACCTGGGTTGGGGCAATCCCAAATATCCATACGAGACTGGGGGATTAATGAATTGAGAGCAAGTCTTCCGAGAAGGACTTGGGGATACTGGTGAACAAAAAATTGGACATGAGCTGACAATGTGTATTTGCAGCCCAGAAAGCCAACCATGTCCTGGATTATATCAAAAGAAGCATTGCCAGCAGGCCAAGGGAGGTGATTCTGCCCCTCTACTCCACTCTTATGAGACCCTACCTGGAGTACTGTGTCCAGCTCTGGAGTCCTCAGCACAGGAAAGACATTGACCTGTTGGAGTGGGTCCAGAAGAGGGCCATAAAGATGATCAGAGGGATGGAACACCTCTCCTATGAAGAACGGCTGAGAGAGTTGGGGTTATTCAGCCTGGGGAAGAGAAGGGTCTGGGGAAATCTTATTGCAGCCTTTCATTACTAAAGGGGGCTCATACGAAAGATGGAGAGAGACTTCTTACCATGGCCTGTAGTGACGGGAGAAAGGGCAACAGTTTTAAACTGAAAGAGGGTAGGCTTAGATTAGATGTAAGAAAGACATTCTTTCCTCTGAGGGTGGTGAGACGCTGGATCAGATTTCCCAGACAAGCTGTGGATGCCCCATCATTGGCAGTGTTCAAGGTCAGGGGCTTTGAGCAACATGATCTAGTGAAAGATGTCCCTGCCTGTGGCAGGAAAGTTGGAACTAGGTGATCTTTAAAGGTCATTTCCAACCCAAACCATTCTATGATTCTGTGATTCTATGACATATCATTCCTTTCATGTTTTCCTATTTATATCTAAACAGTGAAAGAAATGTCTTAGTATGTCTTAGTATTAAGACACAATTAAGTTGGCGCCAAAACTGAGAACTGATACTGGTTTTAATTACACCTGAATTTACGTGCAAGTATTGTTTGAGAAAGTCAGTAATTGGTAGATCTTAATTTTTGAATGTTAGCCTAAGTGATAGTGAATAATACCTAAAGATCATTTTCTTGTTTGCCTGGTTTTGTTTTTGATACCTGTAATAGAGTGCTTGCTAGGAAAAAAAAAAAAAAAACAAACAAAAAAAAGGTTGAATTAATTGATTTTTGTCTGAGATTTGATTTCTATAGAGGAGATTTACATAGATAAACATGATCTATTTGCATTGTTGGCATGTCTCATTTTTTCACTGGCACTCATAAGTTAAGAAGCTTTCTTCATTAATTTCCATATAGGTCAATGACCTATATAACAGCTCTGTACTGTAAGCACTTTTAAACTCTATAAATTGCATTACATATTAAAAAAATTATCTCCATATAGCAAACTATCTGTTAATGAATAGTTGAGTGAATAAAATGCATGTTGAGAAATGAATAAAGATTTCATAAGGCAATTAAGTTCAGCATTGTTTGCATTACTCTGATATTTGCATTACAAAAGAGTATTATACAGTCAGAAAAGTGATATGAAGACAGATGTGTTATTATTGTGAAACTCAACAGTCTTCATAACTTAAGTTCTTAGTTCTGTTTACACCATGCTGAAAAATAATTTGTTTTGAAACTAACATTCAGTGTGTCAAGAATAAACATTTATAAATGTACTACTGATTTACAAAAGAGGCTAATAAGAATGTGAAAACATATTGACCATTTGTACTAGATAACTATTTTACAAGACTGAAAAAATGAGGCTGTCATACAAAAGGCAATTATATTATCCTCTTTCAAGTAAGAACCCGTGTCTCTTCTGATATAGTTGTATTTTGCATGAAATTATTGTTACTGCTGTTTAACATTTGTACTGAAGTATCTCCTGAAGAACAACTCATTGCACTATAGGGTGTATAAAATAAAACTTCACAGTTTATGATATAGTATTTATTTGAAAAGGAATGTGATGGAGGAGGAGGGAGGTGGAAGCTCAATGATGGCTTTACAGTAGAGAAATAGATTGAGCCAAAGCCTCAGGTAACTGGCATGATACATACTAATTGGGCATCATGTTAGCCCAAGCATAGTATTTTTTGAAATTTAGGGATTCTATAAAGAATAATATGATGGAACCCTTGTAAGCTTTGTAAATCAGACCTAAATATATGGCATGCACTTTTGGGAATCTTGCTCAGGCTCCTGGTAATTTACCTGCACAATCCATCAGCAGTTCTGGCTTCCTGGGTGTGCAGTTCTGCAGGCATGGCTCTGCGTGGTGCCGAGAGCCACGCTCTGGTGCTGAGCAAGCAAGACCTTGAACTGAATTCAATATAGCTTTGAATATATTGCTTTGGGATTTGTGCTAATGTATCTGCATGGTGTTACAGTGTGCCCTGTTGACATTTTACTTACTCAGAGACAGGTTGGCTGAGGGAGATAACTTGGCTGATGCAGCTGCCAGCCACTTTGATTGCCACTGGGCTGAGGAGCTCACAGCTCCCCAGTACTGTAACACCAAGCAATTTTTCAAGCTAATGGCCAGAATCTGCAGCCTTAAGACAGTTATCTATGTTGGCTAATCCTGAGTCATGTGGATTGAACACAGAAGAATGGATTCTGGGGTTTCTGGGATACAAAATTTTAAGGGACCCAGATCTTCCACCATTTGAGATAGGGTTCTGTTTTCTTTCACCAAGAAGGAATGGTATTTTTGCTTTTGTTCCAATTCTGGATTAAACCTAAATTTCAAAATATAAAATTTTCATGAAATGGAATTACGCCTTTCTGCACAGTTCTAATTAGGTATGAAGGATAGGAAGAATGAGGAAGTGATGGAAAGATTAATGATGATTGCTTGCTACCTCAGGGCCTCTAGCAGCTACCTTTCTTTCAAGCTGTGAGGTAGAGAATAAGAATTCTAGCAATGAAAAAAAGAGGCCATAACAAAAAATGATAGTAGTTCCCCTAAAGCGATGTTTCTCAGCCTTTCCAAGTAGGTGTCTGCTTATTCAAAGTTCAATTTTCATGACCACCTCCCTTATAGTTGGTGCAAAAGCAAGTACAAAAATATATCAGTGGGGTCAATAGAATTTACTTGTGTGACTCTGTTTGGAAAGGTCATCAGAGAATACGTTCTCCTGAGATTAGGGTGTTCAAGAGCAGAGGAGTAAGATTATCTTCATTTCAGATGTTAATTACATTTTCAACACTTCAGAAGCACCCAGTTGCCTCTCATGACACCATGACTCTGGGAAGGTAAAATGAAGTACCTTTTCTGCGCTTATATCTATTAGATTGTATACTGTGATCCCTATGTGTTTGGTAATGTGCTGAACCTATAAAACATTATTAGTCTGGTCAGTAAAGGAGCACCATTCTTTTTCCCACTGTCATTTAAAACTTCTAGGAGGTTTGAAAGGTTTGCCCTTACAGAAGCCACACTATTGGGCTATAATTGCATGAATGCTGTATCGCTCTGTCTTTAATTAAATTCGGAACCAGTTTCCCTAGAGCAGATATAAGATTAACTGGTCTGTAATGCCCAGGATCATCTATGGCTTTTTTATTTTATTTTTAACCTAAGATAACAACTTCCCAATCTTTAGGAACTGTGTGTGGTTTATTAAGGATATATTGCATATCTTCATTGCTACCTCTGCTATTTCACACTTCAGTTCCTTCAGAATTCTTGCATCAGCACCATCTGGTCCCAGTGATTTACTGCCCTTGAGTTTTTTTGAGTTGCTCAATAACATCTTTCTTAGCAGCATCAGCCTTTGTTAAGTCCACACATTAATTTCTTACAAAAATTATCTTTGAGTCAGGAAATTTCCTCATTGCCCTTCCTAGTAAATATGGATGTAGAAAGCTGCATTTAATTTTTGCCTTGTTTTGATTGCTTTGTTCGTTACTTGATAGTCCAAAGGACTGGCAGTTGTTACACAGTTTGCTGGTTTCTGAAAAAAGCTTTAGGTTTCTTCCCACCTCTTAAAGATGTTTTGATGATCCTACTCAAACTTCTTCCTCCTTTATTGTCTTCCCTAATTATAATTTTATTTTTCCTTTTCTACACATTTCTTCTGAGTTCAATGGGATGTGGGCAGGACTATTTATGTTGACATGTAGCTATATTATGCTACTGAGCTCTCTCAAAAAAAAGAAAGATTGTGTACATTTTGGAGCTCAGGCATGCATAGCACGAGGAATTAACAGTATTATTATCAATTTCCCTTGCAGAATCAACCATACTGTGATAAATGAGGTGTGTTTTTGCACCTACCTTTCTTACATAGTGTCTAGGTAAATTAATCTAAAAATTTCCACCTTAATTAAGTTTGTGCATATGTGCATACAAGCAACTTAGGGCAGGGAGGCGAGTCTAGGGCAATGCCTCTGTATGGGCAATACTAGGTCTCTAAAGAACGTCTAAAGAACGTCGTTGCTCTTTGTCTCTGATCTCCGTATTTCACCTAGAGTGCAAGGGAGCTTCAGAGTTGTAGTAGAACAGGTTATCACTTTTTTTCCATCTAATTTACCAGAAAGAAAACTATCCAATTTAAGAAGATGTGATCAACTTGAAAACCAACTGGAACCTGGTTGCTTTAGAGGTCACCTTGGCTTAAACTTTCCCCTGCAAGCCCTTTACTTTAATAAATATATTTCCTGATGTGTTGCTGTCATTTATAGAAGAAAAAAAAAGAAATATTTTCTTAAGGCTGCAAATAAATGCTTCAGTGACTTTTCACATCTACAGAGGTCTTCTGAACGCAGCAGAAATTCTTGTGTGTATAAAGTCATTTACATAGGAACTCTAAATATGCATATGATAGCAAGACAAGAAGCACAAGGTAGACTACCAAGTTAAGGTTGAAATATAAGCAGAACAATGGAATACAAATTTGGTTCTTTTCCAATGTTTATAAAAACTTCAGGATTTTAAAGAACCGAAATTAAGACAATAATATAAAATCATCAGGAAAGAACAGTTTCATATTCATGCTTTTCATAACTTCAATATTTAAGTACTTAGAAATAAACATCTAACATAAATCTGTTGCTTTTATTTCATTCAATAAAGGTGGAGTCATGTGAACCCCATACAGAAGCCTCTGTATTGGGTTTGGCTGGAGCGAGGTTTCACCGCAGCAGCTGATGCAGCACTGTGCTTCTACCTATAGGTAGAATGGTGTTGATAACACGCTAATGTTTTGGCTATTGCTGAGCAGTGCTTACACAGTATCTCTCCACCACCCCCCCCCCTCCTAAAGGCCAGTAGGCTAGTGGTGGTCAAGAGGTTAGGAAGGGTCATAGCTGGGATAGCTGACCCAAACTGACCAAAGGGATATTCCGTACCATATGATATCACAATCAGCAGAAAAAGCTGAGAAGGGAGGTGGGGGCCATTAATTATGAAGGTGTTTGGGGGTCTGGGTTTTTATTTGTTGCTGTTTGGGTTTGGTTTGTTTTTTGTTTGTTTGTTTTTTAATTTAACTGCCTTTATCTTGACTCACGAATTTTTATTTTTTTTTTCTCTCTCTGTCCTGCTGAGGAGAGGGGAGTGAGAGAGAGGCTTGGCCAGCCAAGGACACTGGGTGTGAGCACTGACACAGGCCTGATTCCCAGCTATACTGTAATTACAACTGTAGGATGAACTGCAATTTGATCCTTACAATTTAAGTTCAACAGCTCCTGCTGCAATGCCAGAAAGTAGACAGTACCTTATTATGGAAATTATTTTTTTCTGAGATAAAATCAATCTGTGAACCAGTCTATACCTTTGAAACACATAGTTCTTGAAGTTACACTGGTCTTGAAAGCCGAGAATAATTTTCTTCTTACCTCTTGAGTGCATATTTTTCTCTAGGTGACTATATAACCAGCCAGATCATTAAACACGCCACAATTTAGAACTCTGATCTTTTATTTTGAGGTCAGAGCAACAGATAATCAGCCCCCAAAGTGCGTGCATGCTCTGCTTTCACCACTTCCTGTAGCTCACAATCCTGAAAGGTCCTACGCTCCTCTCCGTGTTATGTATGTGTGTATGTATATGGGAAGGCAAAGGGTTTCTTTACTTCACTGAATCTTCATATATTACTAGGACCATATCTGTGCTGGGCTTTTGCTTCTGACCAGTTCTGTAACTTAATTTCACATATTTTTTCCTAATTACAATTCACTCTTTACACAATAAAACATACGTGCATGAGCGTTTTACTGCAGAGGGAGACTGTGAAAATCCCTTTACACTTCTAGAGTCTGAGATTGAAGCCTGAATGCACTTTGTATAGCCTGACCAATAAGGTTTGCCAATCCTAGTAAGAAATCACAGGCTGTGCCCTGAGCTGAGCTGCACAGGTCTCAGGGCTGGCCTGGGCTCATCTTGGCCAGAGCTGGGCTGAGCTGTTTTCGGCATCTGCCGCAGGCCAAGTGCCTGTTTTGTCCCCTGCCTGAGCTTGAGCTCTGCTAGTGCTTCCATGGGAAGGGTCTGGCAAATCCAGGGGATCGCTGCCCAACAGACAAGAGCCCTGGTGGGGCTGAGCCTGGGGAGGATGTGGGACCATGCTCACTCTCAGCTGGGAGCAGCCAGAAGGCAGCAGCCTGGGGCAAGGAAACATACAAAAATTGCCTGAGCAGGACCCCCAAGGCTCAGTGGAAGGGACCCCCACCATGAACATCATATCCCTCCTAGTGAAGGTCTTAGGATATTCATGGCATGTCATGTATCATCTTCTTGCATACACTCAGTGCTATTTGAGAAAGACTAACTTTCAAACTTAAGATCCAGAGGGAGAATGGAGAGGTGAATATAA
Organism: Ibidorhyncha struthersii; assembly: GCA_013398815.1. NCBI lineage: Eukaryota > Metazoa > Chordata > Aves > Charadriiformes > Charadriidae > Ibidorhyncha > Ibidorhyncha struthersii. The sequence continues at coordinate 8,001 of VZSZ01005630.1, forward strand.
ACCAGGAACAGCAGTAGATATTAGGTTGTTTACATACAATTCTAATTGTATTGTTAGTGAAGTTTTTCTCTTCCAATATAATAATTTGGACTTTCAGACTGTTGAAACATTAATTCTACTGCCAATAAATCCCTATCTCCATATATGTGGTGTAGTTCCTTTTGTCCATAACAGGATTGTGAATGTAACATTTCTAAGCTTTGTGTGTTGCTTTGATCCAGCAATTTCCAGCTGTGTCTGCTTTGAAACAAACTCTACATAATCACCTCTCAACCCCTGACTGCTGAGCCTGCCCTCTGGTTCATCTCAGAAAGCTCCATCTCTCTCTGGGTGCCTCAGGTTCCATCATTACTGTCTTTTCTTCTGTTTGCCCTACCCTGTCGTTTTCCATATGTGAACAACTTCCCTCTCACCTCCACTTTCTGGAGGATTTGGGTGACTCAAAGTGCAGGAGCTGAAACACAGCAAATAGGTGACTTTCCCAGATGACCTAGCTGCAGCCTGCTAGAGGAACAAAGCCCGTTGGAACAAGTGACCATACAGTAGCAAAATGATGGGGTCCCAGGATCCTTTTGTAGTTCATTTCATACTCAGACTCACATCATTCCCTGAGAAAGCTTTTTCTCTTAACCAATAATTTTTAACTTTAGGGTAGAAATTTTCATAATACCCGAGAAAGGCATTGACTACCCTGATGCAAACAGACATGCTGTAATGATGCAAATTGCTTTCCTTTTATTGTACTACTTCATGAAAACATACTGTCAAGAGGCAGTTTGATCTTCCTACAGTGCCCTTTTTCACTAGGAGAACATGAGTTTTCTAAAAGCTTATCAAATATTGTCCTGATGTTTTACATTACTATAGCCCAGGCTCAATTCAAGCATATAAGAAACAATGGAAAGTGCTAGTACACACTGTGACAATTGTCCTTTTTTTATATGGACACAAGTTATTTGGCCCATTAACGTTTATTTATTTAGTATGATGCAATGCAAACAGTGCAGTTCAAATCGGTAATTATTATTGCCTATTTAGAACTGCTGTCTCTGTGTTCTTCACATTCTATGTAACATCAACACTGCATCAGAAGCTTGCTCCCATGCCCTCTTCTTTGTTAAAATAGTTCCTTTATTCTACACAGTGCTGGCAGTTAATTTAAAAAGAGGCATCACCTTTGAATTCACTTGCTTGATTTAAAAAAAAATATAGCGTGATTTCATCCATTGTTATAAGCACAATGTTCAAAATCAAGCTTTTCTGAATAGGTTTTAAGGATTTAAATGCTAAAACAGTTATTGTAATTCTAAGTAGCTATATCACAGGCAGTACCTGGTTGTATTTTGTACACAGATATGAATACAAACATCTATGCAATGAGTTGGTACTTACACAGCTATTTGCAGAGGTTGCCAACTACATGTATTTTGTGTACTGTATATTTCTGTATAATCATATATTGACAGCACTACAAATGCAGATTTGGTATAAACCAATATACTTACCCATGTATAACATATTAGCCTTTGTATTCTTCATACGAATATGTGTATCTTAATGTGACAGCCCAAAGTCTAATAACAATGTTAAAACATATACTGTAAATAGTGTTCAAGCAAGAGCTGTGCATTGCTTGAATAGGTTCACAATGTAAACCAGGTAAACCAGGTAAATTCTGGAAAGACATATGTATATATGCACACACATATATTCCTGCGTCCTCACATGACGGGGTATTTTATTTAATAGCACTCTACAATGGACCATTAGAAGGAAGAATTCTAACTTCTGGTTTTGTACTTTAAGCTGAATTCATGTTCACCAATTTGTGAAATGGTGTTCAAAGAGACTTTGCTCGTTTTCTAAACCTGACTTTCAGCTCTAATCTTGACCTAGTGAAAAACATGGGTGTATACACTGAACAAACGCATTGTGACTTACGTTGACTGGTTAGTTCAAAGAATGGTCTGTTAACTAGTGTAACAGACTCTATTATATTTGAATTGTTAAGTTGTTTAAAAAAGTTCTTTGTCCTCATGCATTTCATAGCATTAAGTTTAAGTAATCATAGAGAAGTCAGAACGAAAGTAGCTAATTCCATCTATTTTGCACCCAGCCAAAGCTTGATTTTTCTCTAGAACTTGGATCTATTTATTTTAATTATAATTATAATTTTAAATGACCAGGTGTCAGCATTTCACTCTTTCTGATGGGAGACTACTTCGAATGCTGAGTAGCCTAGGCATTAGAGAATCTTCTTACTTGTCCTCAGTTATCTCTGTATGATTTTGGAGATTGTTCTGGATGTGCATAAAGAATTTTCAAATTTTCAGTATGGCTGTTGTGTCTTTGCTTGAGTATTTAGCCAAGTTAAATATATTTGGCTTTTAAGTATTTCAAATTCATTTGCTGTTTTAATACTGAAATTCTCAGAACAATCTACAGTGTACACTACCACCACATATTTGTTTTGCTGTAAAGATTGACCCTTGTTATATGGTGATATAGAGCATGTAAAATAATTAGTACAGTTATTTAGGTAAAAAGAAAATTGTAGTCACACTAATGGTGACTGCTGAAAAAGGTTCCGATGATCTAACTCTTGCTTTTCATAGGAAACAAAATGCTTCACATTACTAGAAGAATTAACATTTGCTTAAAACGATGTACCACTTATACCCATAGTAGCTACTGCAGCACTTTTTCAGCTCTACCAAACTTTAATACAAAAGGTGGTTGGAATTTGAATCAGATCCAGGCTTTCTACCCAAATATAGCAAATCCACCAGAATCAGCATCACTAATTTTTTAATAAAATAGATATTTTATGAAACCTGACAACATTAGTAGAGATTTTTTACAATTGTAGATTAAGCCTTTCGCAGGGAATCACTAATGACAGTCAGGTTCAATAGAACAAAGATTTCATCTAATATTAGTTTCTGGCAAGTCAATTTGCAAGGTTATTTTTGCAGATTAAATTAGCTATATTGGGAGGTCACCCTCTTGCTTCTAAATCACAAAAGAAAGACAGATGCATAATAGCATAATGCTGTAGATGTATTATTAACCAATCTTTCACAATAAGGAAATTAGCTATTCACCAAGAAGGGGTGAATAAAATAAAAAGGTGTTTTATAACATAATAAATATCTCTGGGAAGATGTTGGTGAAAGGCCAGCTGAATATCACTAAGTGTGCAACCTGTCTGTATCTCAACATTTAATCTCTGGAAAATGTAAGTTCTTAACTAAGAGTCACAGAAGCAAGATACCATAATTTAAACCAGCTTAGGACCTATCTATTCTGGGCTATATGATGTAATTGTATTCTTAAAAATGTGGCTTCAGACTTTTGGTTACTGTCTTATCTAATCATAAGCTATCAGTCCATTGGTAGTTGGTGACTTATAACATCCAGTCTAAGTAAATAATTTGAATTTGAAAATAATTTACCAAATTTAAACTGACTCCTAATGTTTTCTTTATATTTATGTTTTAGAAGTCAATTATTTTTTACTTCTAAGAAAGGTCACAGATACAAGTACGCAGTATATTGTAAGATGTGCACAGAGGATGAGAAAAAATTCTGGGAAAAAAAAGAAAACCAAACAATCCAGCTTAAAGATGAGTTGTATCTTAAATTAAACAATCTCTTGTCTGTTTTCCAGAAACTTTTGTCATAGATCAGAAAAAAAACCATGTTTGAATCTGTGCTTCCATTTGACTTTTGTCCAAGGACTGAGTATCTTGCACTCACTCACACTGAAACAACATAATCTGTTATGAAGAAAAATAAAAAATCAAAAAGCCCAGAGCTTTTTGGGGCTAACTTAAGAACCTTTCAGCCTCACTGCGAAGGGCAGTGGGGCTGAAAAAGGCTTGCAAAAAACCCAGCAGGGCTGCAGTGAGATTCCTCCCCTCTCTGTTATCTCCTTTGGATAAAGCGATGGCATCTGTGAGCTCAGGATCAGCCCACCTCTATGATAAGGGTTAGGGTTCAGAGAGGGGCAAAGCTGCAGGGGTGGTGATGCTGAAAGGTTCTTTCATTCGTGTAAATCTGTATAGCTCCAATGGTTGCAGCAGAGAAGGTCTTTAACTCCAAAAGCTGAGGCTCTGACTCTCAGGTCTTTTCTGTATAAAGTGCTACTCTGTCTTGATGAGTGAAGATGCTATTTTAAGTGATAACTTCCATTATCAGTGAACATTCAGTACAGGAAAATTAATTTAAAAGTAAATTCAAGTGTTTTCACAGATTTGATATAAAAATGTTAAGGTTATTTTTACAGATAGCTTTTGGGGAAGGGCTCAAGTTTGACAGTAATCAATTTGCCTTCAAATTGTCATTATTATGATAGTATATTTGGCCTCTAGCAAGCTCTCATACCATCTAAAAGTAGATACTGTGGGTCAGATGGACCTATGATATAGTAAACACCCTGCAAGGTGGTGGGGTGCTAAATCTCTTTGAAATCAATGCAAGTTTGTTTGTCTGAACAAGACTTGGGTGTCCTTATAGAATAGCTGATACAGCATGCCCTCAGATACAGATACTGTACCATATATTAAGGAGGTACGTTTACTTTATCTGATCTCTGCAGAATCTCATAAGTTTTATTCAGCTTTTGGCAAAAATAAATGAAACAGAGAACCATTATTTTTATTTGTATTACAGAAGCATCTTCAAACTCTGACCAAGAGTAGGATATCAGTGTATTAGATCGTGAGACAAGCTGTGTTCCTAAGTACTTACAAATTACATGAAGTTGATGAAAAAGAGTATTATTATCCATGCTTTGCAGATATGCCAGTAAAACATAAAGAAAGTGTCATTGGCCCAAGGTCAGCTATCTGATTTTTTTTATTTAGTTATTATTTGGATTTACCAGCAATACAAAACACCCATAGAGAAGCGTTGAACATTGTTATCCATCTAATGCATTTATCACAGTGACGTCCTTGGCCACGAGTGGAACTCAAAGGCACTGGGTTAGTCATGTAAAAATGATAATAAATGTCATGGTTTTTCCTCTCATAAGCATTTGTGTTTCCTCTGAAAGTGCCAATGAATACACACAAGGGAAAGGTATCTTATTTTATAACATTGTCTAGTCAGTGACACTATCTCCCCTCCTACTTGCCTACTTCTCAGTACAGATCACTTCTGGGGCTCCTTTCCTACATCTTTCAGCTGACTTATTCAGAAGAGTTTCTCCGACAGTGTAATAGAAGACACCTCTCTGATAGTGTGTTTTCTTCTCTAATGGCTTTGTGTGCCATGTGACTGCAGTCCCTGACTGGTAGGTAGTGGGTAATGGATTGCTTTATTTTTAGAGCAAATGTGCGTAATGGCTGTATTCTTGTTTCTGATGGCAAAATCAAGAGGGAACTGTGGCCATTACAATAGCAAATAGGGTATCTGTGAATTTTGCTAGTTGTAAGTTGTTAACCAATAGACATACAGAGCTTTGACTCCTCGTAAATGGTTCTTTCAAGACCGTCTTAGGTATTGACTGCTGATTGCTGCAGGAAAAACTTAAGCACTGGATTGGTGAAAGAAGCAGAAAAATGAGGGGGAAAAAAACAGGAATGGTAATGAAAACACAGAAGATTTTTAAGAAATGTTTAGTCAACTATGTCCTTCATCCTCCTACTTTTGCTTCCCTTTTCAAATTTCTGTTTAACAGGCAATTTTCCCTTTACTCCTTCTAGCTAATTTTTGTGTTGTACCTTCTATTGGTTATTTGTCTCACATACTTCAGTTCTCATTCTTTTCATTATCTTCTTGTTCATTGAGCTATTCTCCTTATTAATTTAATTATCTGCTTTTGCTTTCCTTTCATTCAGTTTTATCTTGAATTTGTCTTTATAGTCTTCTGTCATGTCACTTCCCTGCTGTTTAATTCTTACCCCTTTACAGCACAGGCAAAGGGAACATTTGCCTTGAGTTTAGTGAGTTTTGGAAGGACCTTTAGTTATTATTAAGGCTTTATAGGATAGCTGAAAACTATTTGATGACAGTAACTTCTCCTTGGAGTATGACATGAGTGGTCGGTGTTTATCTCAGGGAAAAAAAAATTCTTTCTTCTCTGATATATAGAAGATATACTGTATCAACTCTAGAAGGTTTTTGTGTGCTTGGAGGTGTTCCTCCCCCCACCCACCCCACGGCTTTCTTTTTTTTTTTCTGTGTGATCTAGAACAATGACAAAAAGAGTTCCAGCAAGATCCACAATCAAAAAGAGCAACTGGAACCTGTTCTGCAAGATCCCTCACTACCTTGCTGACTTTACCCTGGCATCCCAAAGACAAAGATAGGCTTACAGGACACAGAGATACAGAGTATGAATAACATGGACCCTAATGTACTAATACAATAGTCATCAGTATTGCTTTTGCTAATAGTGAATCTGTTTAGGCCTCTGTGCGTTACTTAAATCTGCAGTGTCTAATCTCCAGTCTTTTCTGTGAAAGTGCAAAACAGCCCTTCCAAAAGAAGAATCAAGAGAACACTCCATTCACTCATTCCCGTTAATGAATCGTAAAGGTGTACAGCAGAAAGAAAGTCCTATTCTCAGGGAAGGATTTCTTACTTGTCCTGTTTTCCTTTAAAATTTTAGGATACTTTTAGTGACTTGGGAGAAGCAGCAGAGCAGCCTAATAGTACAGCTGGGATTAGGATGCCACTCTTTTGAGTTTCAATCCAGTGCCTATCCACCTTGAAGAAAATGGAGAAATGAAGTCTCACGTGCACTAAATTCAAATTTCTTTACTTGATCTATCTGGAAACAGCAATCTAAAAGAGCGGCTGCATAGTCCACTCTCTGTCAAAGAGATAAATTGTGACTTTACACGTACACACATATATACGCGTAGGTATCGAACAGTTTAACTGATCTCAAACAGTAGGGCTCAGAAGTAAGTCTTAACGTTATAACTGGTTTGTCTTGAATATCTGGATTTTAGGTAGAACCAAGTGAGAGGCAGAGTGCCATCAAAAAGTACGAGCAACAAAAATATATCTGCAAGCAAGCAGATTGAATGCTAATTAAATCTTTTCTCCCCTGCCCTAGTCATGAATCTTAACTTATGCTTGGATGAATATCAAAGGCTAATCATCATTTTACTACTTCAACACCTTCTTCAAAGCAGTACCAATAATGGACCAAGGATGAATAGAATTTAAATTTTGATTTAGTAGTAACATATCTATATTCACTGAGACCTTTCCCACTGGCAGATAAAAATGTGATATACTGCTACTTTATCACTTTCAACTTTAGTGTACTCTCTACTTATTTGACCCCATTGCTGCAAAATGTTCTATATATTCTGAATTTGGAACATGTCTGCAGTTCCACTAAGTTAATGGGATAATCCACAGGCTTAAGAGTATACAGCAGTGTTTGAATGAGAAGAGCTAGAAGTTTGAATTTATAAAAAGTTATCACTTGGACTCTTAGCTACACTTGTAAATTGCTTATTTAACAACACTGATTTATAGAATTCATCTAAATTCCTCAAGAGCTTTGTTCTCATAATCTGTTTCATAGGACAGAACAACTAAATGGATAAGTGGAAAATATTTCTTTCTTTTTTTCTTCCCCTCCCCGCCCCCTTTTCCCCAAACTTAAGTCACATTCATGGCTAAGGAAAATGAATTATGAAACTTTATCCTTAGGCTTTTCATTTAAATATCTGGAATGAGTGAATAATCTTTTTCAATGTTACTTCCCTCACAGCTTCATTCTCCATGGAAAACTATAGAAACTTGTGCTGTGAAGTGCAACCGGGAATGGGACAACCTAAGTAGGAGGTTCACTATACCTCCACCTGATAGGACAGCAGAGAGGAAAAATGAATTGCAGTTAATAATGTGCCTTGTGTGAGTACTAGTTCCACCCTTACTACTGTGGTAGCCTTTGCTTCTTTATATCCTTTTAATGATGATACATCTTATTTATGAGTTAAAACCATATCCAGAACAGAGTCATATTTGTATTCAGTAGTAAACCCGCCAAAATTTCAAAATTCTCCTAAGTCAGACCTCTATCATCAGCTCCATAAAACACTAAAATTCAGACAGAGCACAAAATTGCAGAGATTAACTTCTTCGTGAGATGATATATGCAATATGCAGCATTTTAAGAGATATATCTATAGACCAATATTTCAGTCTAAAAATTCTAATGCTAGTGCAGACCAAATAGAATGTCAATACGTGCACTTCTAACAATAATAGGTTTACGTCAAGTTTAAATCACATCACTCTCATTGACCTTGCTAAGGTAGTTTGGGGTTTGATCCAATAATGGGAATCATACCTTATTCTTAAAGTTACTTATGGCCCAGTCGCAGCGTAATCACTCCCAGATCCTCATTGTTCACTCGCTGCGTTTACACTCTCCCCATGGCACCAGCATCATTCTTGAGTTTTTCTGTGCCAAAAAGCTGGCATGAATAGTGGTCTAAACACCCATGAATTCAATTATTCACTGAAACAGCCCACAGTCAGAGAAATGTTTATATCATAGTTTTACAAAAAGAGGAATTGATGAAGAAACATGAAGTGTCTTGTCCAGAACCATGGAACTGCCAAGGTTGGATTCACTCATGATTCATATCCCTGTTTGATAAACACAAGAAGGTATCACTCAAGGTTTATGAAAACCCCTGACTGCAAAAAAACGAAACCACCATTTTTCTGCAATGTCTAATATTATAAAATCTTTGGATGCTGAGAAACACAGGTGAGCATGGACCAGAAGATAGGTCTGAAAGCCATGGTGAAGTCATAAAGATGGACAGATGCTCAGGTTTTAGGTTTTGAAACTGCAGAAGCATAAGGCATAAGCATATAAGATCCCACACAAAACTTCAGGTCCAAAAAATAATTCCATCCAAAAGATAATGAAATCCAAGAAAATTCTTATAAAAGCATTTGACATTTAGATTTGGGAGTTGGCATGAGTTTAATGTAGGATTTATCCTGGACATTGATAAGGACATAGCAAGTGATCTAATACTCTGTCTTTCTTCTTAAAATTTATCAGTCATAATTCAGCTGTTTATTTCTGTTTCTGCCTTCAGACTATATCAGTTTTTTGTTAATTCTACTGCAGGTCCTTGCTTCCAGTCTTCTCTTTAAATCACACAGGTTTTTCAGTTACACCTATTCTATCTATCTGCTTCACATTTTAAATCTCTTCAAGTTTTACATCGATCTTATTTGAGCTCACCATTTCCATTGTTCACTTAGAACTGCATCAGTTTTTTGAATTGCTTTATTTTCCCTGCCTACTTCAATTTCTGGGCTTAAATCACATCAGTTTTACATCAACTTTTCAATCATTCTTATCTCAGACATCTATTTTTACTTCTTACTTTAAATCACATCAACTTTCATATTGATGTAATTTATATAACCATCTCCTATTACTTATTCTTGGCATATTGTCTTAAAAAGGATTTCCAATTTGTATAAATCTCTGTGCATTTTTTATGTTTACAGTACCTTTATGTGGCATGCTGAATTCAAAAATAAATTGAAAATTATTTTCTATATGGAAATATTGTAACTGGCAACACAGAATTCTTAAAATAGAATGTTTTTCCTTAACAAAGGACCTAAACCAAATCTTCTGAAATTAGTGGGAGTCTTTCCAAGTAGCATTTAGGGAAAATGCAAAGACAGCATTTTAAAAGAAATATACTCCTACGCTATTAAACTCAGATATATTTTCACAGGAAAGATCAAATACGAGATAAATTTAGGATCGAGGTTAAACTTTAAAATAGACATAAATTATAAACTGATGCTATTTTAGTAACACCTGTTTCTAGATGACAAGATAAGTAATGTAAGCAAATGTACCTCACCAAGCTGATCTGAAAGAAGGAAAGCGGGACTGCATTTGGATTTGACATAATCAGCAAGGCAGAAAAGAGTCGACTAACTCCACTACAGTTACTTCCTCAGGAAAGAAATGTATCTGCCTTTTTTCTGGTTCTGAAGACAAGGAATGCAGGGCCAGAATTTGTGCCACACCAAATATCCTGCTTGTTTTAATGGGTCTGGATTTTCAGCCATTTACTAGCTGCTCTGTTGTTAGATTTTGCAAGTTAAATATGGAGATGTTAGAATCTTGTTACTCAGCTACACGTGCAAATTGATAGAGATGCAGACTACATCCTTTCAGTTGGGACACTTTCTGCTGTTTTCCTGAATTAGGCCTCGGGTTGGGTGTCCTGCTAAATATGGATATCTCATCTAGTAACCCACAGTTCCCTTCACAGCCAATGGAAAGCAAATGGCGTGTCCTGGGTATGCCTCATCTGATCAGCTGAATGACACCCTATAAACATCTCTTCCTCTGTGAACAAAATGCACTGACTAAACACATCCTTAGGCAGTTATCTCAGTCATAGAAGCCTACATTGTAGATATCTTCAAGTTGGTAAGATGAAGCCCAGACATTGTGCGTAAAGCACAATGCCATGCACAGGAGCTTCCGTGGGGGATGGGAATTTCCATTGTGCTCTACTACAGACTGATATGGCAACTTGACTGCCAGTTTGTGCTGACCACAGCTTTTCGTTACATTAATATGTAAGAATGGTGAACTTCCATACACAAGAAGATTCAGATAAATTTTAATGTGTATTAAATGGAAGACGGTTGAATATTACCAAAAAAGGAAAACAAAACAGAAAAAGCCTTGGATTTCAAATTAATCTGTTGATCATAAGTCAGAACACACATCCAAGGATGGGATTGCTTGAAAGTTGCACAAGTCCTGACATTCGTTATCTATGGTAGATGTATAGTGGGTACTTCCTTTGTTATTATTTCTTTATTTCCCTTTACTTAAATAGCGTAGTTTTCCTCTCCCAAATTTGCTCAGAATTCAATTGCTTGTTATTTTCCTTTCCTTCTCTTTTCCAATATTTGTACTTACGGTTCTTCTGGGCTTTGCATTGCAGTTTTAAAAAGTTGTTTTATAATTTTTTTCTTCTTTCATTTTGCCAAGGTGTCATGTAAATCATTTCTACCCCAGGAAATTCATCATTCTCAAAGTTGATAACTATGACTACCAAATGAAAATACGCTAATGACATTTATACAGCTCAAGCAGACACCTGTGACACCTATAGGATAAAAGTACATTGACCAGGTTATAATTAATATTATTTTGCCTCAAACCCAATTATAAGTGTACAATAATGTGACCAACAACAGTACTTTGTTATACTGTGATGGCATAACCAATAAAATGTATAGACATTTTGCACAAATATGTATGCAATGTGACAACCTAAGGGACAAACACACACTTTTGTGGTTGCCCCTAGGAGGCAACCAACTGGTAGGTCTTTCAAGTTAGAGAACAATGAACAAGGTAAGCACAAGGGGTTACAAATAGACAGGACTTCTTGCCAAATCCACAAGGATTACTGAAAAATAAATATACAGCATAAGCAGCATCAGGAGCAAATGAAAAAACCCTTTGGGTGGAGGTTGAGTAGTACTAATGCATCTGGCGTAAGTGAGGAAGATGGACAAAGATGACAATTCTACTTCATAGTCCTGACTTCTTTGTCAGAGACCTTTCAAGCTTGCTTCAGGGTCTAAGCACCACCAAGGACCATAGACATTGTTGCTAACACAGCAACACATCATGATGCTAACACATCAGCTCCACGGATTTAATTTTTTGGTCTTCTTAACATCACTTCCATCACAATTTCTAATTTCCTAACTGATACAAATCTTAATCTATACACAAATATATTCAGTTGCAATACTCAAAAACTTCGCATATAAATCAATATTACTTTGAAAGAGATATGTCCAAAGACCTCTTCAGAAAAGCAAAAACAAAACTCAAAGCCAAAATGTGTGAATTACAACTGCTGTAGTTATTTGTATGTTAGAAATTCCTTAGTATCTTGAAAGGTAACATGGTATGTTTTAAAATTAATCTGGTTGAGACTGGAGGCTTACAGTAATCATAACAAGGACAGCTGAATCTACAAGTTATTGTTGCCTAGTGCATAGAATGAAATGTGTAAGAAATCAGCATATAATATAATATAATACAACATAATATAAGCCCAATCAGGACAATGCTTCCAATCAACAGTATGAAAATTTTAATAATAAGATTTTGCCAGGGACTGAAAAGAATTTTTCATTGACATAGGAAGTTCCCCATGTCCAGTAAGTTTTCTTAAGGAGAAAAAGACTTTCTCCACAGGCCTGTCTCCTTGGGTGCTATAAACAATGAAGGTTTTGTTTCCTAACTTAGATGGGAAAGAAGATACAGAAAGAACAAGCTTATCAGGGCGGATTATTTGTCCTTTTAATGCGAGGATATCTCCTTCTTCTCCTTCTGTTTGTCCCTTCTGCATTCTTGGAACTCTTCCCTAGGAAGAGAAAAGTGATCAAAAGGCTTTGAAATTCCTTCAGTCCTGGATTAGAGATGAAGATCCTGCTGTAAACAATCGTTCCTTCTGCCCCTGATTGTAGGAGATAAAATGGAAAACTTGGTAGGGGACAGAAGTGAATCTGTCACTATCCAGGTGATGTAAAAGTGATTGATGGAGGACCTACATACGAAAGTGGAATCTGTGAAGTAGGCAGTAAAGCTGGGAAAATGTGAGAGCTGGACAGCTTAACTCATGAAAGGAAAAGGAATGATGTTCTGAGGAAACAGGATTGATTTGGAGGAACTTGTCTAATTTCAGAGTATTGACATGCATAGGTGTAGGAACAAAACATCCTTCAAGCCTGTCAGGGGGATAAGGCAGCAGCCAAAGTCATCTTTCTGATATGTGCAAGGCAAATTGTATTATTACATAAATCACTTCAGGAGTAACCAGGAATTCCAGAAGCAGAAGACAGAAAAAAATCCCCACACAACATCATCTTAAAGTAAATGATGACAAGTGTTTAATTAGTAGCAGAACTAATGAAGCCTGGTTTCTTATAACCTTTTCTTACATGTGTCTGCATCATTCCACTGTAACATCCATAAGACATTTCCTGCAGTACCTCCACATAATCCCAAGCTCTTTTCCCTGTGTTGCATTCACTTCCTCTCCATTTACCTGCTTTGCCCTTCCTTCTCAGCATCCTTAACTCCTCTGCTGTATCTTCATCTCCTTTCTGTGACCTAATATTAACAGCTGAGTAAAAGTCAGCATCTGTTATAGCTGATAACAAATTCTGTTCTACTTAGACTTGCAGACCAATGAAGAATGAGCAAGGTGTATCAGCCATCATAAAAATGTTCCCAAGCAAGTCTCAGAGGGAAGAGGAGGAAGCCACCAAGATCAGCATCATAGTCTCAGCACACTGAGGATTCCCCCCGCAAGCCTTGTGCACTCAAGTTGAAGTCCCTACTTCAACTCAGAGGGGCAGTGAATAGATAAGCACTACACCAAAAAAAGGTAGTTCATGTATTTTATCATTTTAACTGTATATAATTTGAACTATAATTGTTAGTATCGTTTTAACCAGAATAGCAATAAGTCTGTTAGGTCTTTAATTACACTTTATATAGTCTTGATTTTGAATTTACAGTGTGTTCCTTTTATCCATAACATGCATTTGAATGGAAAAGACTGGTGGGAATTCAAGCAACCTACACTGTGTAACTTAGATGTGAGAAATTGATAATGGAAAGCTATTATACTCTCCAAGTTAATAAAAAAAAAAAAAAAAAAGGGCCACTTTGGCTTGAATGAGAAGTAAGAATTTGGAAGGACATCTTAATCTTAACTAATCAGATGATTTTGGGGGTGGAGTGAGAGATGAAAAACGTTTGGGGAGTTGGTGTGGTAAAGCTTTTTGACCCAAGAAAAGTGAGGACTCTCCAGGTCTAATCCTGCACAGGAGACTTGCTGAAGAGGGTTAAGGTTCTAACGTACAAAGATAGGAAATAGACAGCTCTGAATGAAAGGCAAACAATTTTTGGTTTATATTCACAGTAAAGTTCCTCATTTTTTAATATCTGTTAGTGGTTTTGCCTGGAATATGAGATTTTTTTATAAATTTGCATGAAACATTCAGTTACCACACTTACTCTCTGGATGTGTGACAGAATTGCCAATGTATATACCATTACTCAGATGGACTTAGGTCTTTGTGCAGAATAGATCCAAATTTTGTAACTATAAATATTCATTTACATTGATTTAATTACTAATTCCACAAATTATTCTATAAGTTTCAGTTTAGACTATTCACTACCTTACATGATTTTAATGCCATAATCTGTCTAAAAGCAACTTTGCTAATTAGACTGAACTAGCTATAGAAACAGTTGTTATTTTTATTGTTGTGGTTATACACTCTTCTTTAGGAATGACAAAATGATCAAACTTCAGAATTTAAGAAATGGAAATCCTTAACAGCCAAGAGGTGCACAGGCATTTAACATCAGCACCTTACACAGCAAGACAGTTTCAAAAACTCTGACTGCAAAAAATAACAGCAAAATGTGCTGTATAGAGTTTCACTGTATTCCTAGGGACATGGAACAAATGACATAATAGATTGATCCTGCTTTTAACTTTTGTAATTAACTTAGAAATGATTCAGTCATCAGTTATGATGTTAAGGAAAGCTAAATTTTCACATTTACCTTTACAGTTCAGAGACAGGCTTCAGCTCTTGTTATTTTTAATCACACCTCTACTTTGGTTACAGTTTAAAATCTGTCATCCAGAAATCCCTGAAGCTTACAGTGTTTCTTAGTCTGCTGAAAATACTTTTGCCTTTGGCTGCCCTTAGGGTTGAGGCTAGAAGAGCACAGGGAAGTATGCCAAGGTCTTGGATGGATGCAGAAAGAACTCTGCTGGGTCTGCGGTACTCTGGAACTTTTCCCTTGAAGGAGGGCAAATAATCATTAGATTGTTTGAATACTGGAAAGGCACCTCCACCCCCCCAATTAAGTGAGGAAAAATAATAAAAAAAAAAGTAAAGCTCTTGTATCTACACTTGAGTGAAAATGTGCAGCTTTTTATAATAAATATGTAAGGCATTTGAGAATGTAATCTATGAATGAACTGTTAATAATTACTTTGCTTGAAAGAAAAAAAAAAAATCCTCCAAACCTTCTGGTTGTACTAGCTTCTAGACCTGGTAGCAAATTTGTGTTCAGTAGGCTCATCAGTAACTTTTACATTTACTCATGAAGCAATTTTGCTATCTTATTTTCCTCTCCTCACCTTTTCTTTTGGTTGCAAAAAAAAGTCAGAGTCCAAAAGGTAAATGAAACAACATTATTTTCTTCAGATCTATAACTTGTGGGTTGATCTATATACATTGTACATTCAGATCGTTATTGTGGATTTGTGCATTGTGAGTGATCATTACTTTATATATTCAGCAATCTGCAGTGTGTTAGCTGCTTTGCAGAGCAGCAACTGAGATTGTGTCCATTTTGTGAGGTACCTACAATTCAGCTTTCCATCTGACACAATTCAGATGAGGATGCGAAACTCTAATAACGAATAAAAAAATCAAGGACAGGGTCAATACAGTTCACAAAAAGCTGGTACAGTAGATATCTACAAGGATTAAAAAAACCCCATCAAATGATATAAGAGAACTTTTTGAAGTATTTATTTTGGAAAAAAAAAATATACTGAAGTAAACAATGTCATTTTTATGGCGATATGTATAGGGAATAGTTATGTCATCACTAAAGGAAACCTTAGAGTGCTGGGCAGCTAAAATAAACTTCTATAGTTTGGATCTCCCAAAGAGAGTCTGGTTTCCCAGGTGCTCTGAGTTTCCATCAGGCACTCTATCATCGTGCAGCCTGAGGACTTATAAGCCTGGATATTCAGAGTTACTGAGGCTCCCTGTGTCCCCCTGAGTGAATCTGGTCACTGTTCTTTAAATCAGTTGTTCCACATCCCTAAACATTAGTAATTACTGCTTTTCTCAGAAAGAACAAGATTCAGATTGCTCAAGGTGTTGGATTTTACTAGGATTGTCACAGTAACCTTAAAGGTGAGGGGCTCCACATGAATAGAAAAAAAAGATGCTTGGCACAAACACCAGTCAACAAGATATAACAGCAGGCCAGAGTAGAAGAATTAAAATGGATAAAGCAAGATTGTAACATAAACAGGACCTAGTATCTCATTCTAGAAATGACGGACACTCAGGACTGTTAACTGTTTACCAATCCTGCAATACTAAATTGGATATATATCTTTTTGAATAGGCATGATATAAAGCTCAGGAACTTAGAGGACTGTGTAGTGGTGCTCTGCCATGACTCTGCAGAGGAGTGAATTTTGTCTATTCAGGAAAAAAAGAGATGTGATGAGCATGTCAGACTAACAGTGAATTTCCTGTATATATTCACTTCAGATTAAGTAGCAAAGCGTAGTTGAGCTTGTGGGCATGCATGTTACAGAAGATATGTAGATTTCTATGTCTTTGATATGCCTCAGCTGGGTTTGCGGACAAGTAAAAGTGAACATCATAGAGATGAACATTGAAATTTACTGCTAGAACATCTAGGCAGAAAGTTAAATAAGTATGTCATTCTGATATTTGATAGGAAACTTATTTTCTAAAGTTAAAGACTGAACAGAAAAGATATCTTTTGTTCTAGGAAAGGAGAATGTTAGAAAAAAAAACTCTGTACTTTGTTTACTGTGTAATTACAATGTTTATTTTAAAGCAGGTAGAGTTTGATCTATATATTTAAATCTCATGGTTTGTTGAGCCCCATATAATAAACTCAGTGAATCACTTTATTTGCAGCCTTAAGAAGAATTAATTATAATCCTATATCCTCAACAAGCTTTAAACAGTTATGGTTGCATAGAAAATGCAAAAGAATTTTCCAAATCTTGACTGTCTCTGAACATATAAATAATATTTACAGTGGGAAGAAACTAGGTATTTTGCTTATCTACCACAGAAGCACAGATTCATAGAATAGTTTGGGTTAGAAAGGACCTTCAAATGTCATCTAGTCCAAACCCCCCTGCAATGAGCAGGGACATCTCCAGCTAGATCAAGTTGCTCAGAGTCCAATCTAACCTGAACTTGAACACTTCCAGGGACTGGGCATCTACCACCTCTCTGTGCAACCTGTCCCAGTGTTTCACTACCCTCAGAGGAAAGAATTTCTTCCTAATATCTCGTCTAAATCTACTCTCTTTTAGTTTAAAACCATTACCCCTTGTCCTATCACAGCAGGTTCTGCTGAAAAGTTTGTCCCCATCTTTCTTATGAGCCCCCTTTAAGTACTGAAAGGCTGCAATAAGGTATCCCCAGAGCCTTCTCTTCTCCTGGTAGAATAACTCCAACTCTCTCAGCCTTTCTTCATAGGAGAGGTGCTCCAGCCCTCTGATCATCTTTGTGTCCCTCCTCTGGACCCACACCAACAGGTCCATGTCTTTGCTGTACTGAGGACTCCAGAGCTGGACACAGTACTCCAGGTGGGGTCTCACCAGAGAAGAATAGAGGGGCAGAATCACCTCCCTCGGCCTGCTGGCCATGCTTCTTTTGATGCAGCCCAGGATCCTGCTGGTTTTCTGTGCTGAGAGTGCACATTGTTGGCTCACGTCCAGCTTTTCATCCACCAGTACCCCCAAGAAGTCCAGATAGATGACATCTGTATCTCTTCCCTTGTTCACTGATATAGTTACTTGGTCATAAAAGGCCACTGGTTTGTTCAGGCAGGACTTGCCCATGGTAAATCCATGCTGGCTGTCTCAAATTACCTCCCTGTCCTCCATGTGTCTTAGCATAGCTTCTAGGAGGATCTGTTCCATGATCTTCCCAGGCACTGAGGTGAGGCTGACAAGTTGGTAGTTTCCAGGGTCCTCCTTTCTACTGTTTTTAAAAATGGGTATAATGGTTCCCTTTTTCCAGTCACCAGGGTCTTCATTTGACTGCCATGACTTTTCAGACATGATGGAGAGTAGTTTGGCAACGACATCAGCCAATTCTCTCAGGACTCTGGAATGCAGCTCATCAGGTTTCCTAGAGTTACATATATTCAGGTTCCTCAGGTTAGAGTGATGACTTCCTCCACCCCTAGTGATCATAGAGTTGAACATTGTGACCTCAGTCTTTCTTTTCAGTTGGTCCTCTCAGGGTATCAGAAATACCATGCCTATTAATAGCTTGGTAACATAAAAAATAATAGAACATACTGCTTAGAGTCACATGAGTCAGCTGTGATAGTATAGAGAATTCTGGCATCTTCCATGTTCATGCCTGTGTTTTATAGCATATTTTCTATATCTAGAAATATCTGTGTAAGTCAAAATGTCCATAACTCAGTAATATACTAATCAAATTCTTTGTTTTGGAATTTAACAACAGAAGGATTTACATGGATGTGTTTTTAAAATTCTTCTGGATGCAAGTTTGTTATGTTTACTCCTTGCTTTCCTTGATCAAATCCAGAAAAATAATCAGGACTCAGGTATTTTTCTTGGTGGTGTTTGCAGCATGTGAAGCCATGGAAGACATTTTCAGTGAAGTAGAATATGAAAATAAGAGTTTAGAAGCATATGAAGACAGTCATGAGTATATCATATCAGAAAAAGCCAGTTATTTTAGGATATCAGAGATGGTTTGCAGTTTAAAAATGCATTACTGTGATACCACATTGCTTCATATGATGTGTTCATACAATTTTCTCTAATTGTAAATACACCAGAACAAAAGATTCCTGATTGGATTTTTCATATATTTCTACGGAGCTCTGCAATAACCTTAATGATAATTCTATGATGAACAGAAATTTGCAAATTCACTTTTTTATTATTTACTCTTCTGATTGTTCTCCTTACACAAACATAAAAGAACACTGAGTCAGCGGTAGTCAAATTTCCTTCAGTACACTGGATAGTTAAGCATATTATGCAGTTGGGCTAGAAATGCTGGTAATTAGAGTTATTGAATCTGGCAGGAAACAGTTACATTAATTTCCGTTGATTTTATCACAGTGCTCAAAAATGTTATCAAACATAAAGATAAATGCATGAAATCCCACTAATACAAGTTTTTTTATTAAGGCTGTAAAACAGAACTAGACAATGAGGGAGAGAATGTAAAATAACCCATATTTTTAAAGGAGTCTCTTTGTTTTTCTCTAAGCTCAACACAAACAAGAGGACATAAGCCTGAATTCAACCTTGGTGTAACTCCACTGAAGTTAGCTGAGATACACCAAACATAGTTTTGCCCCAGAGGGTTTTAGATTCATTTATTTTAAATGAAGTCTATACATATTTTAAAATGAGCATTGCCCTTCAGAATGCCAAAGTAGTGAGTGTAAAAAGAAAGACATCCTGAAAGATAAAAGAAAAGGTGTATGATAGGAAGTATTTTGGGCCAGAAAGTCAAACAATTTAACCACCTTTCCAGCCCCATTCATCTGACTCTCACTTTGCTTATGCAATGGCTGTGAATTAAACTGGTGAAGATAAGAGAGGGCAGATAACATGCTCCTTGTACTTCTGACTGATTTGGATCCTTCCTAAAAGAGACTGCATCAGTCACTTGTTGGGTATGCTGTCATACTCAGAAAAATAGAAAGAAAGAGATTATGTCTTCAGATATGGTGCGATCCCCCAGGACAAAAGGGTGATTAGAGTCTTTAGCTCCCGTTTTAATGCAGTTATAGCTATAATAACTCCTGTCTGAAGAGAGGTATGGAGTTATGGAGAGTATGGAGTCTTGCATGTTCAATCCTTCCTCCAAGTCTTCTTTCCCAGCGCATAGAAATGTGAGAGAAAATGCAAAATTCATGGAGTGCTACCTGACTCTGCTGTTGGAAATGAAAGTTAATTTGTAAAAGGATGTAAGAATCAGTTCATGTGTTCATGTTGCTAAATGAATTGCAGATCTATCCATGAATTTTCAAGTGTTCGGTGTCCCCTCTTCCATCCATACTGTTGTTTGTTAGCCAGGTGTATGCTCTAGAGTCTCCCTCCTGGCTTCCAGCTGCTGCTCCAAAAGGCTGCTGGTCTCCTGTAAGTCCTGAATTGTCAGCTTCATGTTAATATGTAAGATAACATAGGACATAAGAATGGCCATAGCTCACATTGTATGGGTTACTGTATCTCCTCTTATGGAAAACAAGGAGAGTACCATTAGTATTTATTATAGTCTGAGTGGGATGGAGATGAAGACGTAATATGTTTCCTTTCTGCTATCAGATAGAAAAGACTGAATCTACTTGCATGTCAGGGTACAGTAGAACCCATAACTCCTTAAACATGAACCACAGTTAAAGGACTCTTTCCCTAAGGCAAAAGGTGAATATGAATTCCTGCTACTTGTGAGAGGGTTATAAGGGGGTACAAGTCCTCTGAAAAGTGCGGAGCTTTTTGTAGATTTTTTTTCTGTGTTTTTATGCTTATGCAAGTCTTTTTGCTTGTGACACGTTCAGCAGGATTAAGTTTTCCTACAGCAAAGGGGAGTGCTTTAAGAGTCACGCTAGGCAAATTTACAAATACATACCTTGTACCTAAACAGAGAAGGAGAACAGCTTGTTGGGCTGTAGCCAGCCTCCCATACCAGTGAGCATATATACTACTATCACCACGAAAGTAGAGCCAGCTAGGATGTGCGAACATGCTGCTTCTGTTTTAGAGAAGATACTCTGCTATGTTCTTGAATATGCCTTGCCTGGAAGAATCACTATGAAGAAGGCAAATTTTTCACTTACCTTACTGATGTAATAAGGGTTGAATTTAGTTGTATATTTAAAGGTCTATAATTTATAAATTCCACATGTTTTGTTGAGTATGTCTCTGTTTGCATTAATGAATTCCTTATTAATATTTTCAGGAGCTACAAGGAACCTATAAGCCAGTACTGAGAGATCAGACCTGTAGATACACAAATTTTTACGTTAGGCATTCACTAGCCTGAATTAATTTCTTGTGTTACCTCTACTACATGCTGGAAAGTGGGAGCCACAAGAGCCAATGTCCCAAATGAGAGGAATTTGAGAGTTTGACAGTAGAAAACACCAAAGAGAAAGAAGGCTATAGCTAAAATATGTATGTTAAATATATCTCTTTGCTTCAGGCATTCAGGTAAGACTTGGTTTCAGACCAGAAAAATTCTTTTAGAATATAGGTATTTCAGTTAGTCTGTTGCAAAGGTTCAACTAGATGCCTCTCCAGTAGAACCTGCAGACAGGGTGGAGATGCCACTAAATTTTGTGCTATAATCTTGTGCCTAGAATGTGTATGTTTGTTATGAACTCTTCAACCGAGATTCAGATGAGATTAACCTCTCATGCCCCCTTTCTCGGAAAGTGCCTTGAACTCTGACACTGTAAAATTCATGGATTGAATAAAAGAACAGCAAGAGGGAAGCAGGGTTTTGCAGCCCAGAGGTGAAGCATTCCGATGAGAGGAAGGAGTGTTGGGATCCACTCCCTGGGATTTTCCGTTACACAGACACAAGATCAAGTCATGAAACCAATGACTGAAGTTAAAGTTTCCCTCAAAAAGTAGTATTCTCATCACAGAAATCATACCAGAGACCAAAGCAGGTGAGACTTAGGTGTGAGGTAGTCTTAAGATGCTTTGATCAGACAAGATGACAGCAGTTCTAAGAATGTTCTGTAGATATCAGGGTAAGTTCAGTGACCAGAGCTAAAAACCATACAGACGGTGTTATTAGGCAGAGATTTTGTGGAGCATAATTTTAAAGTTACTCATTTGGATTTCATTAGAGTTGAACTTCAAATTGCCTGTCGTGGTTTGGGTCGAACTGGCCGCTGAGTGGAATGACAGATGCTCTCCCCTACTTCTCTCCAAGGAGAGGCAGGACAGGAAGAGAGAGACTTATGAGTCTGGAAGGAACTAATCTACTTTAATGAAATATTAATAATAAAATAAGAAGGAAATAATGAAGTATATACAAAACCGTATCAAGCTCCCAGGATGACAATCACATCACCAGCTGGCACTGGGGCAGTCCCAGGCTGGACTCAGTGATGGACAGGAACTGGATTCCAGATCCGGATTCAGGATCGGGATCAAAGGCAGATGAACAGACAGAGTGCTCCTCAGATGCTAGCCACTGAAGAAAGAGGCTGACCCTTTGATCCCCTCAGCTTTTACACTGAACATGAGGCAGATGGGATGGAATACCCTGTTGGTCAGTTTTGGGTCACCTGCTCACTCTTGAAATGACGTTGTGATTCTTATCTTGCTTTCATGCATTTGCTAGAAGAATAAAAAATAATGTTATATTCTCATTAAAAAAAATAGCTATCATCCAGTAATACCTGGAAAGGAAATAGCCGGTATAAGGAAAAACTTTTTTATGATGAAGGAGAACACTGGAGAAGGTTGCTCAGGGAGATTGTACAGCCTCCATCCTTGAAGAATCCTTGGATGGATGCCTCCATCCATTTTCAGGCAAATCCCTGAGGGACCTGGACTTACTCTATTGTTGACCTTGTTTTAACCTGTAAGTTCAACTGCAGATCTCCTGAGAACCCTTCCAAGCTGAATTATCCTATGATCCCTTTATCCTAAAACTAATGAGAGAGACTAAACCGGCTGCTTTAGACACAAATGAGAATTATTTTAAAATAATAGATAGACATTTCCACTGCAAATGTTTAATACATAGATGCCATTCTTGATACAGTATACCTTAAAAGTTCATTAAAAATTTAAAATAAATGTTTCATAGTAGCATGTTTCCACTGCAAGCAGAAATCCTATAATCATTAATATCTGTCAACACCTGGAACTCATGGGATTGACTAGACATCCTAATTTCAGATTTTAAAGTGTTGTTACCTCAGCCATAGAAATATATTAGGAAACAATTGAGTTATTTGTTAAGGCACAATGCTATAGAATATTTGAACATTATGGCTTAGTGCCCTGGAGTTTGATCCATAGGTATTACATAGAGTGAAAGTTTTAAAGTTTTTCCTTAAATACCAGTCACTTTCTTCTGTGTTCTATAGTTAGTTTAGAAAAAGATCAGTTACACAGGTAGTTATACATTTTGGGATGAGATTTTGCAGATGATATTTATGCTGGCATGCTTCTAGAGCAGCAGGTATGGACACAGGTGACTGGGAGTCTGCCAGTTATGCTGAATGCATGCAGACACCTCTTCCTTTTTGTATTCTCAATTTGCTATTAGGAAGAATGATACTGACTTCTCATGTTCAGTACATATAGATATATTAGGAGCCAGAAACTCTTACTGAATGACTTCCTTTCTACACAAATAAGTTTGTAAATTCAATCCATCTAATCTTCAGCCAGAGAGTGCTTATATTACCAATCTTTTTTTCTTTCTTGTAACTTTTCTCTCGATCTGCGTTTTTCATTTCTATTTCAGGAGTGGTAAAGACAAAGCAACGTGTAAACTGCTACATAAATCAAAACTGTATAATTTTTAGATTGAGACACACTGTAGTGTTTATAATCTATTTAAAACAATGGTGTTGTTATTACAGAATAAAGGAGATGTTAACACCAATCTAACTTGTTCTATTTTCATATTTAGAATTAGACCTTAACAGAAATACTTGGGTGATGAAGATCTTATATCTGAACCCATATCTATATACATGATCAGATATCAGTTCTTGATGTGAGTTAGAATGTTATTGGGGGTGTGTGTCTTGATTTTTGTGTGTGTGTTTGTTTTGTTAAGTATTGCTGTAAATTGCTGGTTTTCATATTCTAGAAAAAAAATGTGAAAAGAGATTGTCCTTTTAATATTCTTAAATTAAAAATGCCTATTGTTAGTCTCTCTCACTCTTTCACTAAGGGCAGTACACAATTCTGTAGCTGTTCTTTATAAGTAGTACACTCAATTATAGCTATGCACTATATACTGACCTTTTTATTGGTGCCCTGTATGTCCTTTTCACTACATCTAGGATATGGTAATCAGACTCCTGACACAGACTGAAATTTATTGATCACATTATCTCTGAAATGCTTTTTTTGCACTGGCTCAGCTCCTTGTTCATTGTGCTGATTTTAAAATGTGATTCCACACCAAATAGTGCATGTCATTAGTTAGCATTAGCTTATGAATTCATGCCTGAATCAAAGAGTTCTTGGGAGTCCTGCTGCTTTCCTGTGACTCCCTTTCTGCAACATCCACTGTATATATTTCACTGAAGAGTCTCTAAAGATCTTGGAAATTTCAGGAGTAAGAATTTTTTTTTTTCTCGTGACCCAGATCCACCCAGTGAATATCGTTTATGCTGATTTCTAACCAGCTTCTAATTTAGATATTTGTTACGGAGGAGTCTCTGAAGAGAAAGAAGGAGGATCATGCTGCACTGTCCGGCAAAGTTGTTGTGGGGAGCTCTAATGGGTGGCAAGACCTGGGCTGGGATTCAGAAAGGTAAAATATAACTTAGAATCATCTTTGCTCCTTTTTCCACTCATGAGGCCTTTCAATTTATCACAGAGGTTCTGGCTTCTAATGTGTGAGAATGTTATATTGTCTTGGTGATACACATTCACACTACATCCCTACCTATGGCTCCTTTGACCAGATTGCTGCTTAAGGGAGCAGACACTCTCCTTCCGTATACCCTCACTAATTATTTTCAGCCAGACTAAAGGCACTTAAAAGGAGAATATACATGTAAATCATACAATATACAAAGGCAGAGCAGAAGAAAAAAAGAGGGAGTGTTATTGAAGATGTCCCTTTATGAAACCAATTTGAATTAGTATTACCTTATGTAAAGCAGAATAATCCTACAGTAAATGATATAGGAGGAGTATTATCATAAACAGAGGCGGAAGAGGTTCTAGAAAGGTTTGCAAGCAACTACTTTGATAAATTTCTCAAACGGCTTTATTCTTTCTTATTTGTGCAAATGCTTGAACAGCACTAGAATCCTTATCTGTATTTACAGCTGAAAGCTGAAAAACACTTGAACGGGTACACTTCATACAATTGGTTAAACTAACACACAATTTTAAATATAAACACATATCCAACATTTCTCTGTTTCAAAGATCTTTTATGACAAAGTAATTATGTCAGAAACAGATTCTGACATGTATTTCCTATAGGCATTTTTCTCTGAAACGCAAGTTTAGGAAAAAATGCCACCTTTTAAAAGTACCAATTTAATGGAAAAAACTTGAAATTACCCTGTACACCTCTGCTCATACAAGGATCTACGCTAAATATCTTCATACAGTGAATGAAAATGTATTTACTCTTCCAGTGTTGATAACACAAAGAGTAATAGTAATTTATTTTTCTTCTCTGATGTCTGACATATTCTCTCATTTGTTCATTAATGAGCACCTTTACTGAGTCTCTTTGCCTCATTTCCATCTCTTTTCTTCTCTAACTCTTGGACTTGGTTGCTGTATTGGTTGTTATGTTCTTTCCCCAAAGCTATAACTTCGGAAGCAGAATATTCTGGGAGAATGATTTTCTGTTGCTGTGCTCCCAAGGGTCTAGTTATGCCCCTTATAGTGATGTCCCTGGTGACTATTTTGTTTGGACTTGGAGAATATCTATTTTACTTTTGTATTTTAACAGTGAAAAAATAGTATCAGTCACAGCAACAACATTAGCAACATTGAAATCCTGTAGGGAAAAATAAAGAAATCCACCACAGACAGGTCAATAAGCAAAATCCAAGATGAAAATTTTATCCCAATGTATAAAGTGTTTCAGTACCCAGATGCAAATTTGTAGGTTAAAAAAAGATAAGATAGAGCAACCTCCTCAATAGCTTGCACTGTCATCCTGCAATGAATTTAGAGATGAACATATTCCCTTGGTTAATCTTGGCCTGCTACTTGTTTGGGAATCATATATTAGATCATCAGGGTTTTTTGGACTAAAAGACAGATATGTGAGTGGAAAAGCCTGTGCAGTAGACAGAAGTTAGATACTTCAAAATACTTTTGTGTAGATTAGGGATTTAGAAAATAAGGAGGACCACAGAGTTGGTACCTAAAAAGTTTTTCAGGCTTAGGTCTCTGACTTAACTGCAGGTAGATATCTTCATCAAATTCAAAAGAAGAGACTGGACTTCTCTGTATTTAACCATCTATAGCTATTACTGCTCATGGGCCACTATTTTCTTTCAAAGCATAATCAGAAAAAGAGAAACTCCTGCCAACTTCTTATATAACGTTTTATGAATCATGCAAGAAAATGGTTATAAAGGTAAAATATCCATTTCAGCTCAATGGTTTCAGATCCGTGTCTCACCATGATCACTTGCCATAGGCTAATTATATGACAAAGATGCGTCACTGTACAAATCAAAGTATATGATTCATGAGACACGGGGAAAAAAGAACAAAGTGGAAGCATAGCTGAAGTGCAGTTGTTATGAATGATAACTTATGAAGAAGGCAGAGCAGCTTCTAATTGCACAATTCTCCAAGCCAGCTTCTTGCAGGAGTCAGAAAACCAGTCATTGCCCCATTGCATCTCCTGCTGTGCCAGGAGCTGTGGAAAGCTGGGCTCCCTTTCACTGCCAGCTCCAGAGAAAGGAGCTGGGACAACAGCTGCTACTAGAGAGTGAGAAGACCCTCTTATCTGAAGCTGTCACAGTTCCCTCTTTATCCTTCTGCTCCCTCCAGCTGTGATGAGGAGACTACGAGCCTTGCCTCTCCGCTATACACTCTCTATCGCATAACTGGCCCGGCCCCTGTTCTTCATTCTTAAAGTAGCAAAATTACACATCATTCAAAAACTCATGAAACAGCTTAAGAGGAAGTCCAGAATTTCAGCCGGCTGCTAATGCCTTTTATACTGGATAACAGTTGAGAATTTCTAAGTTCTTGCAACCTGGCACCCTCAAAAATGAATTTGGAATAATTCAGACAACGTTTCAAGCTGTGAAGTGTAAAGTCAGCTATCAAACTTTTGATAATGCAAGAAAAGAAGCTTGTGGGGTTTGAATTTTCATTTTCATTGAGAGCAGAATAAACATAGTACCAACTTGCTGTTGACTATTTATGCACAGAACTGTTTATCAGTTTAAGAAGGAGATTTTTTAAAAAAGACTGTACAATCAAAAAACTTTTCACGTGCATAATATTTAGAATGGTTGTTGACTTTTTGTAGCTCTTGGTTATTTTAAAAAATGGCCAGTAGAAAGTAACAAGTATTGTCTCTGTTATTAAGAAAAAGACATTTTTCATCGTTTTAAAGACATAAAAGTCTGCAAAACAAAGCAGTGGTACTCTTTATTGCTAATTCCTGGCATGCAAGTTTCTTTAGGTCCTGTAAGATTGCATTAGTCACAGTAATAGCATGTCATATCTGAAATGCTAAGGAAACAAAGTAGGAAAGTCACCAGAAGTGACATATTGCAGTAGAGCCTAGCATGAAGCAATACATCAGAATGTGTAATGGCTAGAACCAATTTATCCATTTATTCTATAATCCTTTAAAAGAGCAATTTATTTAGGCGATGTTTTGGGAATGTTTTAAATCATTTTTAAAGGATCTGCACAACAGCTTCCTATATTGTATAGCAAGCTGCTACTACTCAAAAGTTTGGGGGCCAATTCCTGGTTCACATGACAGAAGTGTTACCAGTATCATAAAATAGATGCAAACATATGCTAGAAGTTAATGCTAAGATAGAAACAGATTGGGCTGACGACATCCTGGAGACTGCATTAATGACTCATTTGCATAAAGTCACTTCAGTGGAAAACTTTATATCCAGTTTACTAATTTTCTCACCCTGAAGAGAGCTAGTTTAAAACACTAGTGAAAGGAAGGTACCTCAGAGAACTGAAAAGAGCTGTACTGCGTATGGTAAGATAACCATTTCCTCTGCTATGACTCGTGGCGTTTCTAGATCTTCTTCATACTCTGTCCCAGTACTTTTCTAACATCTGCTTTCCTATCTTCTCCATACAGGAAGAAGAGCACTTTCAAAAGATCTTTCTATCCCTCAGCCTTCCTCCCAGTTTTAGGAACCTTCTAACTGACGCAGTTTTTGCAAGGAATTGTGTGTGTGTGTGTACAAACAGTTCCTTCCAGCATTTCCTGATTAGACAGTCATGAACTCAAATAGGTAAAAATTTCATTTTTTTAATGATGTTGTCTTTGTTGTTTGACTTTCCTTTTACTAGATGCTTCCATATCTAAAGAAAAAGAAGTTCAAAATGATTCTGTAGCACATATGTACCACTTCAAACAAGTGTTTTTCTGATATAATCTTTTATATTTTCTGGAAAAAAAAAGTTTATTCTGACAAAACATTCTATGGTTCTTATTCAGATAAATGCATATTTACTTTAAGAAAATTACTTTTAAAATAATGAGCATATAAAATTGGAATGGTTTGCAATGTCCCTATTTCAAAATTGGTCACACAGATATATAGATACGAAGATTTTGTATTCCTAAGCTGCAGCCAGGGGTGTTACTGAAGAAAAGAATCTCCAGTGAAACACCTTAGGGAAGTTTAACATTTTGTTATTGAGAATTTAAATTGAGTCACTAAAGAAAATTTATGTTCAGAGATCCAAAGCAAAATCCAGCAGACATCAATACCTGATACAAAATGGGATCGTTTGCCAGCAAGATGTGGCCTGACATGAAAAGATATTGCAAAACATGCACAACACAGAAGAAAAACATTATAGTGTTATTCATGACAGAAGGCTCAGAAAAGGATGAGGCTCATAAGTCAAAGACATATGATTTCCAGGGAATTGGAGATGAAATTAAAAGCTAATTCATCAGGTTTTTAACACTGGAAATTCCAAGAGAAGACAAACATTTCCTGTGAAGTTTTATTATATAAACTTTTGATTAATTAACACACATTTAAATCTCTGCGATGAAACAGTTCCCATGTGTTTGCTTAAGTACCTTTCCCCAGGCCAAATAGAAAAAAGAGAGAATGGGAACACAATTATAAAAAAAAGGACACCAAGCCTTTCTAAAGTGATACTTTAAAGCAGCTTGTAGGTGCTTATAGCTTTCAACTTTGAAATCGAGCTTTCACTTCAGGCTGCCATGCCAGGGTCACACCACGTGGCTAGCAGTGGGACTCTGCCAGTAGGCAGGATGCTGAATAATTCAAATTTCCAAAGTGGAAGAAGAAAACTCGCAATCACCCCAGTTCATTTCTGTCTGTATTCCTTGTGACTGTCATTTTTAGAAGTCCAGCCATTATCGTTAAAACATCAGTTCTTCTCTTTATCCAATGCTTTGTCCATTCTGTATTTGTACTTCTTGAAAAGTATTATTTGTGTTCTGAGACATCACGTAAATTGAAACCTTTTGATCCTTCTATAAGTATTAATTCTAATTAAATAACTGTTCAAAATTAACCAGCAGTTTAGTGTGAAATATGAACATTCCCCCTCCTTAACAATGCTAGTTGTCTGAATTCCTACAAACAGCAAATATCCGGAATTTAAAGGCACTTAGGTTCCATATTTTTGATGTACAAAAAATTAAATTACACGCTCAGATTCCCTCTTGGGATCTGTCTTTGATTCTTTGAAAACCTGGAAGTCTCTTTTAATCTATTATGAAAAGAAAAAAAATCAGAAACCCAGCATTTAATCCCCATTCTCATATCAATTTATCAATTAATTAATTTGGAATACTTCAGTTCGTTCTTCTCACCATATTATATGAAGACACAGTATTATGACATTCTGAACTTAAGTTTTTTCATTCTTAGAAATGTATATAGGAAGTTTCAGGAAAATGGACAATATAGATACAATCACATGGAAAAAAAAATGCACATTTTACACTCTGTGAGCCAGCAAGTAGTTGAACAAGTTTCCAAGGCATACAGTAAATTCTCTATCGCTTCAAAATTTTAAATTAAATTTGGCAGCCCCACAAGAAGGCACGGGGTGAAATTCCATTGCCATTGAAATCAATTGGAATGTCGCCTTCTGGGTTTTTTTGGCAGAGAAGGGATTTCACTTAAGGATGAAAATGGCAACTATTCTGGTGTTCTTCTGGTGTGTAGGTTGTTAAAAGCAGCTATTGGACTTTTAGGACTTGAACTTGCATTTCAGCAACTACAACATGTGCCTGAGCAAGCCCATCAGCAGCTATATCTGTACTTTTTGTGGTGTACCCTGCAGAATAGTGCATATATGCCCACAATATGACACTCATATTTTCTACAAATNTGGGAAATACAAGGAGTCAAACTTCCAGTCTAGACCCTTTCTCTTCCATGTAAGCTAATATTTAAAATAGCAAATCATTAGAACATGGTCATTACCCTTTGGTAATTGTTGTAAGACGGCAAGTACAAAATATGGCAGAACGTAAAAGCTCATTCTCACAAAGACAGCTAAATCCATGACTGAAATTGTACTATCAGGTTTTGTAGTCATTTTGCATTCTTTCTGACTGAAAAGCCCTATCAGAGCTTTGGGATGTGACCAACTAATCCACTTAATACTTATTTAATTATCTCGGCACTCTGTTTTATAATTCTCCATGAACTACTTAGATGTGAACTGATACTTTCTCATCACAAAGGTTAGTATACAACCTGCACAAAATTTAATCAGGGGGAAAATTAAAGTAGAACAATATAAGAAAAACTATAATACCTGTATGACAGAAATTTCATTCATATACAGTTATTCACAGAATTTATATGAATAACATTTTACATCTAAACATCATAATTTCATTATAAATTCCAATGGAATAAAGGCTTTTAAATAATAATTGAAATCTCATACGTAATTGCAAATGAAGGGTATAGGAAATCATAATGATGATTTAATATAGTTATACCTAATATATTCAATAGCAAAGATATATTTTTTTGCAAATATATATTATCTTCAGGATCCTGACCTATCACAGTTAAATTTGTAAGGTCAACAGCAAAGCACTGCAAGAGGACTATATGAGTGATACCGGTGTGGTTAACCCTATTAATTATAATAGGAAGTAGACCTAATGCATATTGCAGTGGGGTTGATTGGATAGGTGTCAAGTGTTCAACCACAGCTTCAGTGGTAAGTGTTGAATTGACATTAGATTATGTACACCATCTACTGGAGACCGACATGAACATATGATTGAGAACAGTCGTATCAAGTAAGAAAGATTTCGTGACCTTTTGTAACAGTTACAGTTTCATCAAGACAAAGTGTGTATTGCCATACTGTTTCTAACACATCCATGTCTGTAAGGCTAACTTATTTTTCTGTCCTTAACCGACAACAAAAAATAAGCAATCATCTCTTACAGTCATATTTTCTTTCCCCAGGTTCATTCAAACCCGTGATGAGAAAGTAGTTTCAGACATGTGACCACAGTTTTTAAGATTTTAGTTCTACGTTCTTATTCTGACTATGGAATTGAAGTTGAAATTTTTACCATCGCTTTGGAAACAAAACTGACTACTTTCACTTGTGAACTATTGTGAAGTGTTGTTAAAATATAAAAGGTGTTGAACAACATTTGTATGATTTAAATCTTACTTACGTTGCTTTATCTCTGTTCACTAGGTGTGACTTGATATTAACCTGGAATACACAGCTTCATAATCTGTTCTTACATCTTCATCTCTTTCAGCTTTGTTTTAAGAGCCACAGAGTTATTAGATTCAGCTCCCTATTTGTGTACATCTCTGAGAAATACATCAATAAATGTTTGATATATATTCTCAACAGTTTAAAGTCTGTAGAATTTGTATTTATTGATTTTTTTTCTCCCATGTTGAGTTCTTTCATACTTGATAGTAATTATTTTTTAGTCAATGGAAAGATTCAGTGCGTGTGCAGACGAGCTCAATCTATTTAAACTGGAATGGTACCTTGTTCAGACCCAAGACGAATTTGCTTTGGTTTCACTAGTATGCTTTGTTTTTACTGGCTTTAAAATCCTTTGGAGTTTGTATACAACTGCGGTATCATCAAATCCAGACAATCAGATCCCACTCTGATTTGGAATATAAATGTGAACAGGTGTGAAAGGTTTGTTGGTCGTTGTTATCACTAACTAGAAGTTCTTAGAAAAGATATAAAACTAGCTACATTCTGCAGATTGTCCTCTAAAATGATTCCTACATGGCTTTTAGCCCTCCTGAAGTAATCATCAAATGAGTGTGCACAGGCGTACAAGCACAGATGGAGGTTACTGCATGCAGCCAAAATTCCAATCATGACCATAAGAGGTATTGGTCTGGAAAGTGTTTTTATTGACAACTGCCAAAACAAGAGTCCATTGTATTTCTCTATTGCAATAGGTGAAGTCAGCGGTAACCTTTTCATATGGGACATTAAAAATCTTTAGAGTAGAACATTCAGACACTGAACATAGAAAGAAAGAAATTCACTACATAATCTCACTTTACAAATCTGATTTTGTCTTGTTTTGTTTTTTAAATTTTCCTTTATGCCTGGCATTGTCCTGTTAGCAGCATCCATTGTCTTCAAGTCATTCTTCAATATATGGAATGTATTGTCCTTTCTGCCTACATCCAAATTCTGTACCATTTCATCCACAGACTGTTACCACAGCCTTGCAGAACTGTAAATGACACTGAACTTTAAGGCTGAGCTTATGTTACTATTTCATTGGTCCTGTAGTTAAGATACCAGCTTTCACTGATAACTACCACAGCCCTGGATATAAGCTGGCATAGAATTCTATAAACAATTTCCCCATGTTGTGTAACTCTTCTGTTCATTGTGGTGATCAAAATCTTGACCATAGCCACGAACATTAACAAACATCTTACCAAGGCTTCCCTCATTCCAAACAGTTTATTATAGGAACATATCCTGAATTCTGAAACTTAGACCCCGGTATAATTTTTTACGTACATGAGCTCAACTACATGTTCTTAGAATACCCGTCTTTTACAGACAAAACAGATAACAAACAGCACATAAGCTAATTTTAAATCATTCTGGGTTTTCTCAATCTGATAAGATGGGGTTTATGTGTTTATAATAGGCTTTAAAAGTATTAGTATTCAATAAAATATCCACTTTTCTCATACTTTACTAAAGTGAGGGAATGACCAACATAGTAGGCATTGCAGTGAGAGACCTAATTTTAAATACAGTTGAAAGTATTAGAATATGTACCAGATTCCATATTTTTCAAAATTCATGTGCTTTTATCTCAAGATTATCATATGGTGAAGAAAGAGTTCATTAAAGTAAGGTATTCAAGGATGAAAACTTGTTCTCTGAGCACAGAGTGACATTATGTTAAGGAAAACATTTGTATGAACATATTTATTGCAAGGACTTGATGAAATCCCCATAAAAAAAAAAAAAAAAAGAGTGTGTGACACATGCCACGGTGTTGAAAAAAAACCTGGAATCACTTGGGTGGGAGAACTGGAAACAGACTGTCTATGGTTGACCCCCTGAGATTTCTGCATTTTTTCAAGCTTTCTATGCTCATGTTTGAATGATTATGTGTTTCAGACTCATGACTAACTATTCTTCTATATCTTTTTCTGCCAAGAAAAGTTTCTTGGAACTGTAACTGATATTGAATTGTATATTTACTTGATTAAATTCACATCTGTGAGAACTGATATTTGCTTGCTAAGTGATTTTTTTTTAATTATATCATCGTCGAATTATATCTCCTTTTACCTCTTAAATCAATACCAACCAGATGATACAGGGTGATATAAAAGACATTTCCATTCAGAGGTATTATTTTACTAAAATTAAATAGATGTCATCTCTATTTTAAAAGTGGGATATAATGCAAAGAAAACAAATCTATTATTCTGCCAGTGAGAGAACAGGCAATGGCCAAATCATGATGGCAGATGCAATCTCTTCCACAGGCTATCAAGCAACAATAGCTGTTCTTCGTCTCATCTGCCTTATCTCTATGAATATGTGGCAGTGGTTTATAATTAAGTTTTAGTTTCAGTTTCAGTTTCTAGAAATCAAGAAGTACAATCCTGAGTTCGATATTCTGATGTGATTAAGCCTATTATGATCACAGCTGCACTAAAGAGACTGTATCTTGCTTTTATTTTCACTCTGGCCAACACTGGTTTATGTGGATTAGGTTTCGAAATAGAAATTATTTAGGTCTGTATCTAGCTGTATCTAAACCACAAAAATTTGAGAACGCTGGAGAAAGAACTTGGTAATGAAACAAATTTGTCAGAATACCTCTATTAATCAAAACCGAAAAAGTTAGTGGGAACATATCAAATCTAAGTGGTTTTTGTTTGTTTGTTTGTTTGTTCTCTTTTATTTTGGTATTTTTTTATTTAAAGAATACTTTCTGGTCAAAAAAAATTATAGCCTAAATATAAATATAGCCTAAATCCTCAACTCTCTGATAACTTCAGTTAGAGCAGCTGGAGCATTTTATTGATCTACATATCTTTACATGTATTTCTTTATGAAAAATTGAAAGAACTCAATTTTGTACAGCTACGGAGTAAATTCCAAACTTCAATATTTTTTCCATAGCAGATTTTCATTGTCTCATCAGCTCTAATAAATTTTAGATATTTCATTTCTGGCCCACTTCTGTTTAAGACAATTCTGGACAATTGCAAAGCACAAAAGGTAAACTTTGTTTGGGTGTTTCTGGCACACTATACAACAGCTGGACAGCTAATATGTTTGTATTGGCCTTGAAATTACTTTTCAAAGAGAAATAATAAATCCATAGATCATTTGACCCAAATACTGTTACATCTAAGACACTTTTTAAAAAGGAAGAAAGTATGTATTTACTCTATGTTGCAACAAATTGACATAAAGGGGGAACATTTTTCTTGATATCTACCTAGATTTTTTTAATATCTCCCTGGCTTGCAACCTGGAACTATTTTTTTTTTCACCATTACATACTTTCTTCATTTGTTTGAAAGGAACAGAAATAATAGTTTATCATGCAGTAACATTTTCAGCTCAGAAATGTGGATCCTTCAGAAAAATTTCCAGCTTTTGTGCAAAAGCCCCGATAGTGTAAGACTTAGTGCAGTGCACGAGGTTTGCACTCTAGCTCAACTGTGAGTGGAAGCTACACTTGGGCACAGAGTAAAGCACTAAGCTTTATCCTTCGCACTCAGCAGGAATAATTCCAAGGGTGTTTTTCTGGACACTGGCTTTATTCGGGTATGCTGAGAATATAAAACTGCCTTGACTTTGGTCAGGGGCGGGGAGAGGGGAAGTAAAATTCTCCCTTCACCTTTGCTGATTAAGTACTTCAACACATACTTCCTTTGCTGACAGTAGTGAGTAGCAGTGATGGCTTCTCAGCAGACTCCACCATGTAATAGTAGACTACTCTGCCCCACACTCCATCTTCTGATTATACATCAGGCTGTGCCTCTATTGTTGTTTAGACAATTATTCTATTACCCAATGACCCCTCCCCACCTGGGAGGCGGAATCAGGAAAAAACAAGGAAACCCGAGGGTTGAAATATAAACAGATTTAATAGAATAACACTAGATAATTAACGTTAATAATACTAAAGAATCAATATTTATCCCGAAACCAATATAAACCATACGAGGATTATACTCAGTCCCTTTTATCCGTAGGAAGCTGTGCACTCCCAGCAGCGGACAGCAAATGTCAGACACTGCGAGCACTACGGCTTCGGAAGGAAGGGAAGGGCTCAGGGGCCCGACACGGGGGCAAGAAGTTCTCAGGACCACAGCCATCAAGGAAGAGAAAGAACTCCTCAACAAACTTTCTAATTTATGTCCAATGTGGCATTCATGGTATGAAATAATACTGTTGGCTGGCTTGGGTCAAGTGCTCGGGTCTCACTCCCCCTCATCCCTGCACCTGGCTAACTTGAAAACACTGACACCTTGAAACCCACACACCATAGCTGGTTATGAAGTAAATATTTTCATAAATTCAGACACAAGAGTCTTCTAAAAGTACAGTTTTCCCAAGCATTAGAAGAGACTTTACCAAAAAATAAAATTACTGAAAGAGAAATTAGTCCTGTGTCACTCAAACCAGGACAGCCCCACTCACTTAGGAAGGACTAGGTCAACAAGTAGTGCAGTCTGTCAACACTTCTACAAGAAAAAAGTACTTCTGCGTTGTTTAGAGTGGAATAGCCTGTTTTTAAAACTTTTTTGTCACCAAAAGAGGGATCATTTGAGACTTTAATTAATTTGGTTGGTTCTAGATTCTTTTTACAAATTCTTCTATTTGAAGCTTAGACTTTCAGTGTATAAGCTGTTTTTGTTTTTGTTAATGCCTTTCTTCTAGAGCAGTAAAACCGATATTGCAATGCAAGATGCAGCTTTTTGAAAGCCTAAGCAAATTAGATAAAAAGATTCATGAAGAAAAGTTCAGGGTACCTATGACACTTCAGCAGAACCCAGGACACCTCACATACACCCAAATGTTTAAGTAGAAGGTTTAATTAGAAGAAGGTTCAAACTAGAATTCTCGATTGGACCAGTTCTTAGCATGGAGATTATCTGAACTGTAATCCTCAAGGTATCCCTACCTCTGATCAGCTTTAGAGACTTTCAGTAAAATTTTCTAGATGTACCAAAGTGCTACTCAATTTTGAAAATTCTGCCCACCCCTTGCAGCTGTTGTTAGGTACTTCTATATTCCTCTCTATTTCTTGTCACTTAATCCTACATGTATAATTTTTTATTCTTGTCCATTCAGTGCAATGTCAATGTGCAGCAAGTGCAAACACTTGCAGAATGTTGAACCTGTGAGTGTACTATTGGCCTAAATTGAGATTAGGATTTAAGAATGACTGTAATTCTGATGTAAAGAAATGGCAATAGTATGGCAAGATAAACCTCTCTTGAAGGTAATGCATTTCTTACCAGCTCAGCAGTTGTATTGTTTCTTAAGACGCATATAACAATGCATCCTCTGATTTTTTTTTTTTTTCCATGTTGACATTCCAAGTGACTGAAGAAGGAAATTACTAAGAAGAAACTGATGGCTTGGATTAGTATTGAGAAATTATTATTAGCATTCTGTGAAAAGAAAAAAATGTCTTCTATGTTTCTGAATAAAATACATTAATGGTGTATTAAGATAAATCGTCTGTTCAGAAGAGAGATGCTGTGTGCCA
Source organism: Ibidorhyncha struthersii (assembly GCA_013398815.1). Taxonomy (NCBI): domain Eukaryota; kingdom Metazoa; phylum Chordata; class Aves; order Charadriiformes; family Charadriidae; genus Ibidorhyncha; species Ibidorhyncha struthersii. The sequence goes on from VZSZ01005630.1 coordinate 45,069, forward strand.
CCTGAAAACAGCAGCTTGATGGTTATGCTTTGGAATTAAATAGGAAGCCTCACATTTCCCTGAATTTGATGTGGATCAGGCAGCAGAAGGCAGATTCCTCAAGGCATTTGACATACACAAATATAAACCCATTGTCCCATGTTATGAATTGTTAATTTGTTTAGATTTTTGGGCAATAGATGTGTCCATTTGTGTCCTCAAGTAAGGGAGGGAGTACCTCAGAGACAGAATGCTTAGAAAAGCAGCCACTGCTACGAACTCACAGTTTCTGGCTCCAGTTTCTGACTCAAACCGTTCAGAACAGAGTCTGCTTCACCTTACATAAGCCCTGAACTCCAATGAGAAAGATAGGTACTTATCAAAGTCCTCTCACCCAAAGCCATGTGTCTGAGACAGGAGAAAAGAATTGCATTCAGAATTTCTTTGTTAATGTTGGAGAGCTTATCCAACTAAAGGAAGGAAGGAATCCAACTAAAGGAAGGAAGGAATCCAACACTAATTATGTAACACTGTGAGCTCAGCCTGCCATGAACATTTTTCTATCAAAATAAATTCATTTATGAATATAAAATAGTCTGTGTCAAAAAAATTCAACTCCCTACCTCAGAAAGCTCCATAATAAAAATCTACAATATAAAAAGTCTTAAATCCATTTGAAATTGGTATTTCAAACATTACATAAACCGTATTATTGTTAAATTATTAAAGCGAATCCACCTTCAAAACATTTTTATGAGCAAAATAATGATGTGAATGTTAGGAATAAAAAAGAAATGTGTTGCCAAATGAGAATAAAACTTTATCAGTATTGACAAATAGCAGCAAAAGGGCATGTCAGAAGAAACATTTTTAAGATTTCAGCAAAACCCATCCATAACACAGTCATAATATATTCGGTTTTAATCACTTAGTAAGTAACTGGAAGATTTGTGTGAAATTTATACCATCACTTGAGTATCACTTTTCCAAAACTAACACATTAGGCACCCAACTGGGACAATTTAATGTAGAGATGGTATTTTCACAGTGTTGCTGTAGCAACTTTAAAAAAAATATATTCTTCAGAAGCAAGTTTGGTTTTTTTTTCAGAAATAACTTCTTTAAGATATCACTTACTGTTACTTCTCTTTTTTTCTGGTCATAGCCTCATATGGCATGTTATTCTGGCACAGGATGCAAAACGTAATTAACAAGAACTCAGTTTTCTTACGAATGACTTGGGGGGGCAGCAAAAGGGGAGGTGGACTGGGTGATCAGCACCAAATAATATTTTGTCCACATTTTGCTATCAAGCTTTTAACTTTTTTTCAGCTCCAAATTGTTTCTAAGGCTGTATCTACAGGGATTTGCAAACATCCCTGCTTTTCCATGAAGCTAGAATTTACAGAAGGAGAAAAGATGAGATTCTTGGTACCTGAAAGAATAAACAATGCTAATACATAAGCTGAAAGACTCCCCAAAGTGGTACCATACTTGGAGTTTTGAATATGGGCTACCAGGCCAATACAAAGACAATGAGAGTAGCTGGACAGTAACAAATCCAGTCAGGCTAGCTGATCCCAGGAGAAGAAAATTTTTGTTGGGAAAGGAAATGCCTTCTTATTCCTACGCTTCAGCCTCTTCCTCAGGGAGGCTGTACAGACAAAGCTGAGAAAATATGATTGTCACAGAGCTTCAGAAATTCGTAGCAGTTTAAGGACGTTGTGGTTAGAAAGTCTGTTAAATAACATCTTTGCTCTGTAAATAGGAGGCAGAGACACAGATCTGTGCAATGTTATATAATGAACCTGTTACTGAATCAGGAAATGAATACTGGTCTCCTGAGGGCAAGTCCAGCACCTGACCTACAGGTCTTTTTATTTGGAGAAAACATTTTCTTTCACTGCTTCTGCCTTGTTTAATGCCTTGTGACAAATTATTACACCACCTATGTCAGGTCAGTGAGCAAATCTGGGAATCTGAATGTTGCCTTTGTAGATATATTGTGGATTTTTGCACACACCTTCTCAATTCTTGGAAAAGCATGCTGAAGAAACTAAAAATTTCAAATATATGATACAATTTACATCTCCACCCATATGATACAATTTGCATCTCCACCCAAGTCTTCAACTGGATGAAAAGGACCTTCAGTTCCATCAGCTGGGCCTCTTCTAGTGTGGATGGTGGAGTAAAGCAAAATCCCTGACTTGAGCTATAACATGGGTGGAGACAGAAGGATTCTGTGACTTATCATGAAGGCCATGAATCTTTATGCATTTTGCAAACTGAATGATAAGAACTGATTGCTCAGACTAATACTGCTTCCCTTTATTTGCTTTTCCTCTATAATTTTTTATAAATGAAAATGATTACAAACTTCACTGTGTACAGGTGTTGTACAGGTATTTCACTGGCAGACAAATGGGGAAGAGACAGGTGCTGCTAGTGGTGATAATTTTTTTCTGACATTTCTTCATTTCTCCCTTTTTTTGTTTGCTTTTGGTTGGTTAGTTGGTTGGGTTTTGTGGGTGTGTGTTTGTTTTTCTACATTGTTCCTGTTCTAAAATGGGCTTCTGATACCAGGACAAATATTCTTTCAAGAGTGTCCCATCAATTTTTGTTCTGCTCTTTTTCATGTCAGCTCTCTTATCTCTCCTGATATGGCTCCAATCGGCACTTTAAGGTTTTCTGTCTCCACTAGATTTCTCTTTTATTCTTTATACTTAAGTTTATCACCTAATTTCATTTCTCTTTCTTTTCATCCCAGTTTTTTTTTTTTTTCAGCCAGTCCCAGTTCCATCTCACACAATTCCATGTCACAGTGTTCCCTGGTCCCCATCTTATGTCCTCTTTCACTGCTGCTACTTGTAGTTCCCTCGCAAGGCTAAGCCCAGTCTTTTTCCAGCTCTTTCTTTAGTTCCTTCATGCTCCCAAGCAAGCCCCTAACTCCTCAGTCCCCATCTTTAGTATCTGTTTCTCCAGATTTAGTAGCTTTGTTCAGACAGACTCCCCCCCATTGCCTCTTGATAATCTTGGGCTACATATTTTGTTCCTGGGCTACTCCCCTCTACTATCCTATGAGAATCACATGTCCCTCTGATTTTGGTGGCCCCTTTTTCGGTGCTGTTTGGATGCAGCAGAGACATATGTCACTGCAAACCCAGAAAACGGAGGTTTTCTCTTTACAGTTTCAGGAAAGAGGTGGAACTCAGCTCAGATTAGACAGAAGCGGTATTAGAGGGAAAATGGTTTTCCCATGACAACTCTGGTTGAATCAGGAGGAACTGAGATGTGCGGAAAGCCAAGAACAAGTCTGCTAGACAAAAATGTTGTGATAGAAGGTGAATATGCTTATTTTATGTAGTAGCATTATGAATAACCACTCTGGTCAGCTTGAGGTACTAGGAGAGCCTGGGCAAGTTCAGTGAGGGTCTGTGAGAACTGCTAGCTTTTTCAAAGCCCAAATTAATTTCAGAAAAATCTTAACAAAAGGGAGAGATTCTTGACACATTCATACCTTTTACAATTAAATTTGCTGCTACAGACTTTATAGGCATAAGGACATTCAAAGGAAAATTTCACCAGCTTGTCTTTCAATCTGAGGAAAAGAGGCATCTCTGTGGCCTTAGAAATGGCTAAGGTGTTGTGAGAGAAATTCCGATAGGACAGAACAGAAATATACAAAGAAAAAAAATCCTCGACTAAGTTGCATAGTAAGTGTTGCTGATATTGTTTCTACAACAAATTTTACAGAAAATATCAGTGTCCATGAATATTGTCTCCATCACACTGGAACCTGAAAAGGACTGGTTACAAAATGGTACATAACATCAACAACAACTGTATTAGCTAATGGTCACCTTAGAATGAAATAATTTGTCTCGCTTCCAGATATTAATTCTGTGCATCATGATAAAACACATTGTTGGAATGAGACCGTTACTGATTCCACCCACATTTAATATTAAGATTTTGAGGAAAGTTGAAAGCCATTGTATCAATAGGAATACTTGAGCCATCTGCTCCCGCAAATATATTTTTTTTTAATGTACGTATTCTGTAGACTCCTGAATCTTAGGTTCAACAAGAAAGCATTGTGTTTAGTTTCATTTTGAAATATGTAAGGAAATAAACTAGCATGTTTTTTCTTGCATGCATGTTTAGTATTAAGAAAAAGTTTTCCAGCTAATCATGCATAATCTTGGTGATTATACTGCCACAGGAGGAAGACAAGATCCAAATAAAAGTTTCAGATTATATTAAAATTAATTTACTTCAGGCTAGTTGTCAGTGTTTCTAGATTTATAATTCAGTAGGTAATACGTTCAAAAATGAAATTAAGAATTCTTGCTTGCGGACATCAATACAAAGCAGCAGAAAGTTAAAGATGCCTAGGACAACCACCTCCATGTATTTGTGATTGCTGTTGCCTGAAGAACAAGGTATTTTCTGGACCACATTCAAAGAAATGTGTTTTTTTTTTTCCTTTCAAACATCAGCGCCTGAGAAGCTCTGTGCAAATTGGCTTCAGTGGCAGAATAAGAGATGATTTCAACTCAGCTGACTGTATAAAAACAACTTTAAATACTGGGCTTATGCCATGTCATAATTTATAGTTTTCAAGAGAATAGGATGCTTTTAAAGCTCAGACTTTGTCTGCTGGGGCTTTAGGAATTGTTGATGATGTGTTCAACTGCACGGCATGAACTGTCAGTTCATGCTGAATACACACTCTTGTATAAGCTGATTAGAGATAGATTAGAGCTTTTAGTAAATGTCCAAATGTTTTTGCACAACTCAAGGCATATCTTCACACCTGGACTTGTTTTTTAATCTATGTCTCAATTCATCCTATTGTCTTGTCCATATGAGTTTTATTCAAGACGTTGTTACATGTACTTCTTTGTGTATAACATTAGTGAAATAGAAAAAAAAAAGAATACCTGTTTTCCAAATGTCAGTAAGAAAAAAAAATCAAGATGTTTTAGACGTGACATATCTAGGGCCTTATTATCTTCTCATTTTAAGCTCCTGATGGACTGGCCAATAAAATGGACAGTTTTATGGATGCTGTTTCCATAGGTAGAGAGGTTTTCAAAAAGTGGTCAATGACACTCCTTTGTGTCACAAACAACAACCACGCTGCCCAATCTAAATTACCCAGAGCTTACTCTTCACCTAGTTGGTATCTCAGCCTTCTCACAGACCTTATTCTGCCTGGTTCTGGGCACATGGTAACAGGGATATAGAAAGAAGGAGGCTGTCCTGGCAACCCTGGCATGCAGATTGAGGTAACTACTATTGTTTCCTGAACACAGAGGTATTAAATTTAAGCCAAAAGCTTGGCCCATGATGCAAGCCTCCTAGGACAGGAACAGATAAATTGATTTACCTAGCCTTATGAGAAGATATCTTCACTGGGTAGTCCGTTAAGATTAAGTTATTCTTGCTGTGCTCTTTATGACAGGGAGGAGAACCTTCATCTTTACGAATGAAACTTTCTTGAAAAAGAAACTTAACCAAAGTTCTTCCTGTAAGAAATGCCATTGGTTTTGGTTTACTACTAATCACGATTGACAGTTCCTTGAATTGAAATATGAGCACAATTCATCTACATTCATGAGCAGCTGACCCTGACTAAGTATCCAAACAGATAATTTGTGATCAGTACCTAGCCTTGGCCTCAGACTTAGATGTTTTTCCTGTGTCATGATTTTTACTGTGTCATTTTAGAACATGCATAATATTGGCCCGCCTTATAATTTTACAGTCAACATATCAGCATAATAACAGGCTTTAGGCCTGTGAAATATATGACCAAAATATTGCAGTTGGACTAGATGATCTTTGTAGGTCCCGTCCAATTGAACTATTCTGCTCTGTTCTGTTCTGTTCTAATCCTCTCCTCTCCTCTCCTCTCCTCTCCTCTCTTCTCCTCTCCTCTCCTNTCTAATCCTCTCCTCTCCTCTCCTCTCCTCTCCTCTTTTCTAAACATATTCCATGGCTTAGTGTTCTGACTGTGTGCCAGACTGAAATTCCTTTAGCCATACATTCACCAAACCGAACTGAGATAAGGCTTGTATTAATAAAAAAATTTAAAAAAAATCCCATCCCAACCTCAGCCCTCTCAACAGAAAATGAACTGCTTCCACACTAGTGGATGGCTACATTGCCTATATTCGTACAGATGCAGTTAGCCTGAAGGGATCAAAACAAAGACCTTTAGCATTAAAATTGTTATTCTTATCACCTGATGTAAATGAGTAAGTGTTGTAAACTTCAAGTTATCATTACTAGGATCATCTCCTAGGTATAATCATATTCACAATGCCTGTATATTGCATAAGTACTTCACTAATTTCACACTTCAGTACCTTGGCAGTGTGTGTCTGTGAAATACCTAGGCACCAGGTAATTTCTTACATTCACAGTGATTTGGTTGTTTTTTGTCAATCAGTTAATAGCAGGATAAAGCATTTTTAGCTTGTTATAAATTAATTCTCCAGTGAAAATTTAACTCTGGCATTGCATCTTTGGAAGGCTGTATTCTTATATGTGTTTCCGCTCTTTGGGAAAAATTACTCTACCAGATTTCAATAGCAGTATTTAAGGAATTTTATGCAGTATTTCATAAAATAAGACTTTTATTAATGACTCTTTTTCAATAATAACATTCCTTACTTGGAAAGTTTCTAGATATTTGCATGGGTTTTACTTTGCTTTAAATTGTTGGTACCATATAGCAGCTTTGGAGTTGCAAAGCCAACTCAAAGTTGGTACTAAGCTTGGTTTTCATAATATTTTTTTTTCCCAAGATTTCTTCTGTTTGGATGTTAGATTGGTATTGTTTTCACAATCAAAGGACAGCAGCTGAACACGCAGCACTGAAAGAAGCAGCTATTTCTTCAACTACCCTTTTGTCTGCTGTGTAGTAGGGTCCTGAATTACTCAGCGTTATGGAATCAGATGTCTCCTTGACAATGCTGCTTGAGAGCTTTAGTGATTATCATACTGAAAAAAATGGTATGGACAGCATCCAGTAAAGTAAAATTCTGTGGTTAAAATAAAAATAAAGTAAAATTCTATTATTATAATCTCTCAATTTTGATTCACTGAAGTCCCTTAGAATGGCCTGGGAATGCTGTCAAATAAATGTGTGTTTTACTGTAGACTAGAAGACCTAATTTAGTCTTAGAGAAGCAGTAGGAGTTCAAAATAGGTAGCTGTATAAACAGCTAGGTGAATCTGAAGCAATACAAAGTAAGAATTTTAGTCTTAAAAAAAAAGAATACATATCCTTTATTTCTCAAAATAAATAAATATATACTATGCTCTAGAAATCAAAACAAACATTTGGAACATAAATCACTCTTCCATTCTGTTCCAAAGAAAAGCAAATTTGTTGCAGGCTGAGTGAAAACCAGCTAAACTGAGAAGAAAACTATGACTTTACACATTGCAGTCTTACTTTCTGCTGCCCAAAGAAGTCATCTGTGCTACTTCTTTTGCTGCTCACTACAGATCATTCTGTATTTTTTTGGTGTTTTTTTTTTTCCCATTTTTAGTGAGTAAGATGGCAACAAGGACAGGGAAATAATTTATGGAATCCCATCTATTCTGCCTATTGCTGTACACCTTTATAGGATGGGGGTATATCAAAGAACTTGAACGTACATCTCTAACCATGAAGAAACATGAGAGAACTGTGTGCATTCTCTTACCCCACTCAGGTGCTCAGGCCAACAGACACTCAATGCTGTCTTGTGCAATTTGGGGCAAATTACTTAACTTGAGGACATCAGTAAAATTAGACTGCTGTTATCTTGCAAATCTGTGAACTTTGTACCTGCTTTCTTACCTTCTTCAAAACCATTTCTTTGTGTTCTGTCAGAACTGGCATGCTATAACAAAAGTTAGAGATCTCAGTCTAATCAGAGGTCATTGTTTCAGGAGGCTGCTAAATCATAAATGATGTGAGATCATAATTTCATGTGATATCTGATGTAACACAAGGCACAACATTTTCCTGAATAGAGTCTTCTTTGAACTAATTTTTGGAAAATAATTTCATCTCATTTAGAAGTCTTTTGTGGACAGAGAATCAACCATAAATCTCATAAAAGCTGTTGAATTCAGTAGGACCCATGAAGGACAGTTACATAGCAAGAGCAAAGTCTGTGGGACTAATGTATCAGTGCTAACTCGTGGAAGTCGATTAGTAGGGGAAATGATTGCAGTCAAACAGGCTCACAGCTAATGATTTAACTAGACTTTCTGTTAGACTTAGTGTCTGATTTTGGGAGGAAAAAAAATGAAGCTTCACTCTCTGGTGAATGGATTCTGGTTATCACATTTTTCCACAGACATATTTCTGTTCTGAATGTAACTACAAACAGGTTATGGTCAAATGAATCCTTCACCTCCTTTTGTAATTCTTAAGCAGATTGAACTCCTTGGGGATAGTCACGGATGCTGACTTCTTCATACCAGCATTGTTGCTATGCTTTCTATGTTAAAAAAGGTGAAAGAAACTGCTGCATCGGAAAATTTAAAGCAGTACCTTAAGTTTAGGTGTAAGATTTATCCTCTTATGTTTTAATAATTTTGTAATGTTTCTCTATACTTGCTTTTCAATATATCAATGTCCTACTTTAATTGAGAAATACGGAGATAGACTCCATATTCAAAGAGAGATAGTCTGAATGCTGCACAGGTCAGGATTACATTAGGCTTTTCCACCTGTAGTATGTTACTCTTTGTCATCTCCAGGGTTTAGAGTTTTAATTCTCAGGACAGAGTTCCCATTCCCTAAGTGTTCTGTACACTGTTGTCCCTAGATACATCATTTTCTTTGCCTATAATAAAATAAATTGTTGTATCCCTGATGCCTGGTGGATGCCAATTGCTTGTCAGCAACCCTCTCTTTTCCTCATTGACCACCACTCCAGTGGCTGTGTTATCCACAATTCTTTTCAGGAAAAACACTGTGTTTTACTGAGGCTGCAAATAAAGCCAAAAATACTCCCTCTGGCCTTTTATTAGAAAAACACATATTCATTGATGATTCTTTAAATACAGTTGTATATTAAAACCTATGTGTTAGAAGCTTCTGTTCAGTTTAATACATATAATATTGGTGTTTGCAATTTCTTTGTTAATCAGCTCACTCAGTATGAAACTAAATGACCTACAGAAGTAAAACAAGATCATCAGCATCATCCTTATCAGTCCAATGATAGCTTTTCCTGATCAGCTTACAAGCAAGTTCAAAAGTATGTCTTTCCTATAAGCCCATGCTGATTGCCATTAATTATATTATCCTCTTTTAATAGGTTATTCATCAAATCCCATATCTCTTGTCCCATAATTTGTCTGGGATCAATGTCAGGATGACAGGCCTATAATTAGATGTCCCATTTATACTTTTAAAACATTGGCATAACATTAGCTTCATTCCAGCCCTTTGGAAATGCTCCAGTGCTCCAAGACTTATTGAAAATCATCACTGATGATCAAGAGATCTCCTCAGCTGACTCTTTATAGTACTTGGAGGCAAAATTATCTGGACCTGGTGGTTTAATGCATATCATACTGTTATTTAGCGACCTTGTTTTCCTATTACAATGGAAAGCCTTTTACAATTTAAATCTCATGCAACTACCATGTCTAGGTTTTTCACAAACCCATAGAGATATCCTCTCATTCCTGATGCTGTAATTCAAAACTACTTCCTCTTTATTTTTCTTCTATCATTTTGCTTCCACTCATCTTTTTTCTTCCTATTTCTGATTTCTGATTTATCTGAATTTCTATACATTTCATTTTTTTTTCGTACCTTTTACAGTCACAGAGACGTTCTCACTTTATATACATATACTGAATATAGTCTTCTAGGCTTTGGGGAATTTAGCTAAGGTTCTGAAAATAATCCTATGGCTCTGGCTTTCTTATGTAAACCATGACTGAATGCCTAATCTACTGTGTGTTTGAAAAGGCAGATTAATTCAGTACAAGGAATATACAGGATCCCTGATATTTGGTCCTGTTTAATACCTCAAAACTAATAAGTAAAATGGATCAGGCCCTGCTTTCTGCAAGGTTTAATCTGGTATCTTTATTACGAAAGTTAGTTACAAAATTCAAAAGACAATAATTTTTTGAAACATATAAATGCCATTTGAACACAGATACTCTGAATCCAAGATACTAAAAAAAGACAGTGTAATCACAGCTTCCTGCACTTTATCTTTTTGACTTTTAACTCTTTCCACTGTATGTCTGGTTTTGTTTCTTTCTTTGTTTTCTCTTTGGAGTTTTACTAAAGGAAGTTGGAGATTGTTCTGTAGGAAGACATGTTAGTGGATGTTTTTTTTTCTGTATTCACTAATCAAACTAAAAAGCCCACCTGTCTGACATTGTTTCAGAAACTTCTGAGACATAAAGCAAGTAGCTGGAAGGTCTGAAGAAGGAAATACAAAGTCATTAGTAGTGAAGTCAATGGATGACACAAATATTGGCTGTCATACAGATGACTGTTCTACTCAGCAACAAAACTCAATTGCCCTTTACAACAGTTAAATGTAAACCCAACTAACCAGCCAATCAAAAATTGTAGGAAAACACAAATATTTTTAAAAAGTGAGTAATCAGTAAGAACTTTGAACTTCCCATGTCAGGCAATAGCTTGAGACTACTGACTCTCAATAAGAAAGAGATTATTGAGCAGAAAGAGGGAGATTATATTACCACAGTACATTACATTAGTGAGGTCATTACCTGAATACTGACTGTGTGAAACCCTTTAGAGCAAAGATGACAGATTGGAACAGCTTCAGAAAACAGATATGAAAGTATTCAAGGCTTAACAGTGTGTCTTAACAGACATGCTTTTTGGTTTATAGAAGAGAAGTTTGAGGTGACTTCATCATAAACAAAACCTACCGAAAATTGAAATGTAACTTTTTAGTGATTTAATGAGCTATTGGAACAACTTATCAAAGGTCACGGCATGTTCTGCCTTATATGATGTCATTCATTCAAGAGAACATGACTTCTGGAAAGAGGTGGTGTAGGAAGTATAATTGAAAGTAATGAATGCATCACAAGAATGAGGTGAAATTTTATGCTCTACACTGCAAGATACTAGATTAACTGATTATGCAGATTTCTTCATGCTTTAAAATCTGTGAGTTTAGTGAAGAATTTATACATGAAGTATACAACTAGAGAGGAGTATTCAACTCCACAGTTTAGAGCAGTGGCAATAAAAATTTTACTTTGCTAGAGATACTGGACCACTGTTGTCAATGAGAATATTACTGCAGAAATCACTGAAAGAGTGCCAAGCCCTCTATGAAGCCATTCACTCAGGAAAAAAATATTACAAAACCAGGAGTTAGAGTAATGATAAAAAGAGGGATGCTGGATGGAATAAAGCATAAACTGAGTCAGAGGTAAAATTAGAAAAGATTGTGAGAGGGATCGTTTTCAGTTTATTAAAACTAGGCGATGCACTTTGCCTGTCCTCTGACACTGCACATTTGTTTAAGTTTATGTTGTCCATAGCCTATGCAACTTAATGAGAAATATTGCCTAAGTTGGATATTGGATGTTCATGCTGACAAGATAATGTCACAATCAATACTGAGAAGGTCAGCTTGAAGGGTTCACCTCCAAAGAGCATGTTAACTTCTGGAGCTTTTCCATATTTACAGGGAGCCAAGATCTTAAATTTCCACAGTGCAAGATTTAACTCTATAAACATTCAGGCTGTTTTTCATAAAGGAGGGCAGAAATATCTTTTTTTAATGTTTTCCACTCACACCAGCAGAAAAAAATATAGCTGTTACTCATGTTCATATACTGAAGAAGTTGGAAATAAATAGTTGTAGGAGGCAGTGGCAGCTTTACTGTTTTACTAATAATTAACTAATGTGAATTTGGAATAATTAACTATGTGGATTCCCATTTAATGGAAGCAGAAGTTTTCTGAGTGGAAAATAAATTTATTTTATTCAGAGTTCAAGCTGACCACCACTGAGAAGGACAACAAAAATGGCTTTTTAAAATATGTTAATAGCAAAAGGAGGATCAGAGATAACTTTGGTCTGTTACTTTATAAGGTCAGTCAGCTCACAAATAGGGATGTAGAAAAAACAGGGACATTTAATGCCACCTTTGCCTCTAGTTTCAACACCAATGATGGGCCCTGGGTCTCCCGGAGCCCTGTATTGGAAGACCATGACTGGGGCGATGATAAACTCCCAGCAAACTCTGAACTTGTTTGAGACTTGCTGCTCCAGCTGGTTGCGCATAAATCTATGGGGCTTGATTAGATTCATCCCAGGGTACTGAAAGAGCTGGCCGATGTTATTGTGGGAGCTCTCTCCACTATTTTTCAACAACCTTGGGGGTTTGGAGAGGTCCCAGATGGCTGGAAGCTGGAATATGTTGTCCCAATTTTCAAGAAAGTTAAGAAGGAAGACCCTGGTAATTACAGGCCCGTGGGTCTCACTTCAGTACCTGGTAAAATTATGCAGAAGGTTATTCTGAGAGTTATTGAAAAACACCTGAGAGACAATGCAGTCATTGGTCATAGCCAACACAGTTTCATGAGGAGAAAGTCTTGCTTAACCAGCTTAATTTCCTTATATGACACAGTCACCCATCTACTTGACCAAGGGAAGCCAGTAGATGAGGTGGGTTTCGATTTTAGCAAAGCTTTTGATACTGTCTCTCACAGTGTCTTTCTGGATAAACTGTCCAGCACACAGCTAGATGAGTCCATAATACAAGCAACTGGTTGACGGGACAGGGTCGAGGGATTATAGTAAATAAGGTTACATCACACTAGTGGCCAGCGACCAGTGGGGTTTCCCAAGGGCTCAGTGAAAGTACATTAAGTAAGTTTGCCAGTGTTACTAAGCTAGGAGGAGCTGTGGACTCCCTAGAGGGTAGAGAGGCCTTACAGAGTGATCTGGATAAACTAGACAGCTGGACAATCTTCAACCATATGGAAATTAACAACAGCAAGTGCCGGATTCTCCACCTGGGATGGGGTAATCCTGTTTGTGTGTACAAACTGGGGAATGAGAGGCTGGAGAGCAGCTGCCCAGAAAAAGTTGTATATGAGGCAAGTTGAATATGAGTCAACAGTGTACCCTGACAGCCAAAAGGGCCAACCAGGTCCCCGGGTGCATCAAGCACAGCATAGCCACCCAGTCGAGGGAGGTGATTCTCCCACTCGACACTGCACTAATGTTGCCCCACCTCAGATACTGTGTGCAGGTTTTAGCGTCTCAGCGTAAGAGGACAACAAACTATTAGAGTGTGTGCAGAGGAGGGCAACCAACATGATGAAAGGCCTCAAGGGCAAGACTTACTGAGGAGCAGCTGGGGCCATTTGACTTGTTCAGCTTGGAGAAGGCTGAGGGTTGACCTCATTGAAGCCTACACTTTCCTCACAGGGTGGCAGCGGAGAGGGAGGTGCTGATCTCCTCTCTCTGATGACCAGTGATAAAACACGAGGAAATGGAGTGAAGCTGCGACAGGGGAAATTCAGACTGGATGTTAGGAAGAGGTTCTTCACTGAGAGGGTGGTTGGTCACTGGAATAGGCTCGCCAGGGAAGTGGTCATGGCACCAAGCCTGATATTCTATGATTCTATGCATCTTGATGCTTGTTAGCATATCTGAATGTGAGAGTATAAGTGAATGAATCCCATGAAAAAATGATATCATCTGACTAAAATGAGTTAAATGAGTTTTGTTTAAAATCAATATTACTTTTCCTTCCTCACAGTCACTGAGTTTTACTACATTATTTTCCTGTACTATACAATGAACGAAATAAAGACTACAGCCTTAGAATCCCCAAAAGCTTAAAGCTTGATATGCAAGTACTAGAACATGAATGCAAGTATGATATGCCTGTATGTACTCTGCTCTCTGTGTCTGCTCAGTAGAATCCCTGCAAAAGGTGCACCTGCTTGATGGTCATTTTTTCAAACTTTTTCAACAGATTGCCTGAAGAACCCAAAAGAGAAAATAATTTATAGAGAATTAAAATCATAATAAAAAATGAAAGATTCTTCTTTATATTATCTAGGAGGATATGTGGAATGCAGACAGGAATACAGTATGTAAGTCTCAAAAAAATTCACAGTTATGTAAGTTTATGAAAAATGTACGTTTACACAAACTATGCAGTTTCAGAAAATATGTGTCTTTCTCCTGAACTATTCCTGAAAACATTTTCTGTGACTTTTCATTTATTCACACATAAATCCAACACTGTTACTAGAAATAACTTTGGGAGTAACTTTGTGAGCACTAGGGACTTCAAATTGGTCAGGCAAACTATTGTACAGTCATCAGAAAAGAAATGGGCTTAAATACCACCTTAATTAAAGCCCTTAGCAAACTTTGAGCGATTTAGAAGTAATAAGTACAATCAACTGCTCTGAACTGTGAAATTAAAATATATTTTCAGCAACTATAGATTTAAACTTTTAATAGGTGATACATATTTTGTAATACCCTTTTCTGAGCTGTCTTTTATACAGACAAATACACGACCCTGCAGCTGACGGCAGCACAGGCACAGTTCCTCAATAATGGCAGTGTAGAGATTATTCATCTATGTAGTCCTAGATCCGCATTAAATTCATGATGTGGGGGACATATCTACTGTATTTTATACAACTGCTCTCCTTAGTATTGTCTGTAATAAAGAAATGTCAGATTTATTTTAGTTGATTTTCCAATAGATATTCTTTGGCTTACATTTAGTTCTAAATTCTGTAGCTGGGATTTGGGAAATTAATGTTACTTCTACTTCAAACACCTGCATTCATTGCCAATGTGTGACAGTGTCTATTTTTTAAGTATATTGTATATGAAAGATCAATCTAGTAACCAAGCTGTGCTTCATTAATAAAATAAAAGCTTCTTAATGGGTGACATTCAGAAGTCACTATAGAACAGAGCTTGTTCCTCAGTTAAGGGGAACACTTGTTTAACTAGAATTTGAAAGCCAAGAATTTTTTCCTATGCTGACCTAATTCTATGATATTTTCTTTTCCTCTTTTTCTTGCAAGTATGGAGAACATAGATGATCAGATTCTGTAAACCTGCTCCTGCTCAGCCGAGTTCCTTATCCTATTTAACACCTATGGAAAGCCAATGAGAACTCCTTGCTTTCTTCATGTCTGTATCTCAGGCTGAGGTATCAACGAAACTGTTTCTCCTGTCCAATGGCCTTGCTTGGTTTGCAGCAAAGCAAGACTGAACCACACTGAGAGTGGCCTTGACAAATGCCATTAGTCTAAATGAGGTGTGTAACCAGGAGCGCACATATGCATACTGGACTGTAAAATGAAGAGACGGTAGCCCATTTATCCATAAGCTCTTATTTTTTTTCTACTCCCTGATATATACACATCAACACCTAAGAAGTCTGTAGATTTTTTTTGTGTATTGAGCTTGCATGTTCTTAAGAATGTGTTCCCAAGCGCTTTGGGGTCTACTCGTCTTCCTGGATAAAATCTGTGCCTGATAGTGGGGGACAGCCACATAATCGATGATCCCCAGAGCCTCGCAACCAAGGGAGAGACATCAGCAAAGGAAGCAAACATGAGCAGATAGTGGATTGAAGGTGAAGTGCTGTTTTTGGTGGAGATTTGCTTGCTTTTCTGTAAGGGAAGATGGAGAGGATGGCTATGGTAGTAACAGGCTAAGTGTAGACTGTAATGGAGATACTGAAGTGAATTGTATGTAGAAGCTGTGAACAGTACATCAATCTAGATACTTCATCAGTAAAGAAATTGTTTGTAACTGAAGAATTACCTGATACAGTTGTAGGAGGAGATGATCCCAGAAACCTGCTATTAAAAACAGTGATGGACTTCAGAAAAGTCCTGTCTCCATCCCCACAGCCCTGCCTGACCATCCCAGGCCTATGTCCATCCCCAGGTACCCTCACCAGGCCAGATCCTGATCCATGTTCCTGGGTTGGCCTCAGGTCCACCACAAACCTGCCTGATGATCTGGTGTTTGGACTTCCCCCCTCCCCAGCCTGCCCTGCTCCCTTGCTCAGGAACAGTGAGACAGGCCCAGGATTCCTGTCAACTCACATCTCTCCAGCCCCCAGGGACAATATTTTGCCTATGTCTGTGCATCTAATTTATTAGTTATGGTCTTTAATGTTCCATTCTGTCATTGGGATGGTGCCTACCTTTTATATTAAACTCCTACATTTATTGCTACTAGAAGAGCCATGGATTCCTGAGAAACAAGGACAGCCACTCAGGGAGTGTGAAGGCTGTTTGGGTCTTCCCTTAACTTGAAGTGATACTGAAAAATAGCTTTAACATCCTAACAGGGAACTGAAACCACAGTGCTATGGTGTATTCTGGGTAGAAATATTCTCCACTTCTGCTGTAGCTTGGCTATGTAAGATCTACTAGGCTTCAGTGTGCAGAATGGGATGTCAATCCCTGTTCCCAGAGTTTTTATTTATTGGTGTTCTCATATAAAATATAGTCAGTTTTCATAAAGGAGAATCCAACTGCAGAAAGAGAAACTGGACATGTTTTTTTAAGTCAAGTCAAGGTAGGGTGGATCTAGAATGTGGGGCTCCCTTAACAAATGTGTTAACCATGAGCTCGTGGAAGGAAACAAAATCCCAGTCAGGCCTATTTAATTAGCTACTTACCATTAAAAAAAATGTTAACTAATTTTAGTCCTACCTGGGTGAAGGTACCTAGTACTTCTCAGGTACTCCTTCCACAATTCATGCAAAACAATACATTTAATGGCTCTGATTGCCTGTAGAAATGTTCAGAGATTCTTCGACACAACCCATTGTGTAACCTTGCTATGCTGTGACACAACTAGCTCTTCTTCTAATTTCCTTCTGCAAACAGCAGGATCTTGCCGTAACGTGATGTAGACAGTCAGGCAACAGGCAGCACAAGGAATCTAGATGTAGTCTTGGACCCTTTCAGGAGCTGGGAGACTTAAGAGTTGGCTCTGAGAGCTAGATGCTTCTGCCAAAGGCAGCAGTCAAAATTAAAAAGTCCTCTGGACTTGAGGAGCTAGGCACAGTATTTAGAACAGTCATACTAGTTAAGAGCTAGTGCTTCACTCCAGGACATAGTCAATGAACTAAAGACAGTGATGGTATTTTAGACTTTTTAGTGATCAACAAGGATCATTATACAAGCAAGCTGATTATAAAAATAAACAAACAAGAAACCTCCATGTGTTTGAGTTGCTTTCATATTTTAGAAGGGTAAGCTTTAAAAGACAAAGGAAATTAGACTGACCAAACAAATGAGCTCAAGATGATCTCCAGATCTGAATGTAAGTAGAGATGTTGCATTATTATAAATAATGATGGAAGTGTTCTTTAGAGGTGGTATCTTGCTCTCAATTAAAAAAAAAAAAAAAACAGAGAAGAACTATGGCTAGTCCCAACTAATAAGCCTACTACAGGAAGAATATCTCAAATATCAAGATATAAGCCCACAAGATATGTAAAAAATTTACTAAGAACTGTGTCTTGAAAACTGGGAAAGCTCAGAAATCAAGTGAAATTAGCCCAAAATCACAGAATTACAGAATCACAGAATGGTTAAGATTGGAATGAACTTCTGGACGTCATCCAGTCCTTCTGTCAAGCAGGGCAGCCTAAAGCCAGTTACTAAGGACCATGTCTAGATGGTTTTTGAATATCTCCGAGGATGGAGACTCCACAACTTCTCTGGGCAACCTGTGCCAGTGTTCAGACATCGTCGCAGTAAAAAAGTGATTTCAGATGTCCAGACAGAGCCTTCTGTTTCTCACTTTGTGCCCATTGCCTCTGGTTATGTCACTGGACACCACTGAATAGAGCCTGGTATCACCTTCTTTGCACTCTCCCTTCAGGTATTTATAAATGTCGATGAGGTCCCCCCTGAGCCTTCTCTTCTCTAAGCTGAACAGTCCCAGCTCTCTCAGCCTTATGTCACAGGAGGGATGCTCTGGTGCCTTAATAATCTTTGTGGCCCTTCGTTGGACTCTCTCCAGTATGCCCATGTCTCTCGTACTGAGGACCCCAGAACTGGACACAGTACTCCAGGTGTGGCTTCACCAGTGCTGAGTAGCGGGCAAGGATCATGTCCCTCAACCTGCTGGCAACATTCCTCCTAATGTAGCCTAGGATACCATTAACATTTTTGCAGCCAGGGCACATTGTTGGCTCATTTTCAACTTGGTGTCCACCAAGACCCGGAGGTCCTTTTCTGCCAGGCTGCTTTCCAGCAAGGTGGCCCCAGCATATACTGGCGCATGAAGTTGTTCCTCCCCAGACTGACAACTTTGCTCCTGTTGTTGAGCTGCATGAAGCTCCAGTCAGTCTGCAGTCGAGGTCCCTCTGGATGACAACATGACCCTCTGGTGTATCAGCCACTCCTCCTAGTTTTGTGTCATCAGCAAACTTGCTGAGGGAACACTCTGCCCCATCATCCAGACCATCAGTGAAGATGTTACATAGGACTGGACCTACTGTTGACCTTGGAGTACACCACTTGTGGGAAACCAGACATGTTTCTGTACAGCTAAGAGTAGCTAAGATTAAATGTAGCTAAGAGTAGGTATGTAAGTCTGACCCACACACCAGCCTCTCTCCCTGCCCAGACAAAAAACCCCACAATAAAACAAAGCCAAAACAAACAAAACCGACAACAACAGTATCAAAACACACACACAAAAAAGCCAACAAAAAAAAAATCACAAAAAATTCCTAATTGACATGAAAAAGAAAACAAGACTGGAGAAGTGGAGTCTTTACAAACTGAATCTTGGCTCATTAGGTGTAGATCAATGATTATTTTTTGTCAGTCATTATGAGGATAATGATGTTGCTGAGGACAGAAATGACAGAACAGTGGGACTGATAATATCCAACATAGATACAAAGTTTCAATTGCTTATTATGACATTAAAACCACTGATGAGATTTTACATCTGTAAGAAAATATTTTTGTATTTTTCTCCAGAACTTAGGTACTGAAGACTTACAGTGACTAGAGAACAGTATCTTCCACCTCAATTACATATACGTATTAAAAAAAAAAAAGAAGAAAATAATATCCACATGATCCAGGTAGCCAAAGGCTCATAATTACATTCCAAATGAGTTTCAGAGGGAAGCTACAAGACAATGCATTATAAAAGTAAAATTAGCTAAAAATATAACCTAAAACTATGAAAAATATCTAGACTTGTGCAGTGTTAACATCTTTGCTCTTTTATGGGTCAATACATTCTCAATAAATGAAGCTCTAGAACAGCTTTTGCAACAAGGTGGTGGGGCAGAGATCCTAAATTGTTTCAAGATCAGTCCTGAGAAATGAAAGGATGAAGGAAGGCTCTGTACTGCTGATTTAGGATATTAGCCGAAGTACTGTTATGTTCCCAGTTGTACAAAAATCTTTTTACTGTTTTTTTGTTTTATCTTGGTATACCTTGTTCACACTCCTAGGTTTAAAACAGTTGTTAGACTTTGAATCAAAGGAATACATCTCCCTCTTGCTCTGATGAACTAGGTTTTGTGCTTTTTTTCGGATCTGCTTTTTTCTGTAGCAGAGGGCATGGTCCACTTGCTGGGGATGTTAGGGAATTTTGTATGTGTTAGTTTTACCACTGTAGCAGAAGCCTCTTAAGCTTTCTCTGTGTGGTAAGTGGTGTGTATGCTTATGTCTCTTGGCCTCCTAGTATGGTGGTTCTTTTTTTTTATGGTACGGGGATGTTGTGTGTCCTAATGTGTGTGTGAATACATGAAACATTTAAATTTAAAAATGAAATTAAAATTGAAATTATAACTGTGCACAAGGTTTCTTGCAATTGTGAAAAACTAGACTGAATAAAGCTATTCATAGAATGGTATGAGTTGGAAGGGACTTTAAAGTTCATGTAGTTCCAACCCCCCTGCCATGAGCAGGGACACTATTCTCTCTAGTCCTGGACTAGCTGCCTTTAAACAACTTTCTCAGGGCAAAAATGAAAGAAAATCTTGAAGAGCAACTCCTCGAAAGTGTCCTAACCATAGGACAAGTGTGGCTGACGTTTATTTGAATTAGTTAACTGTTTGAAAAACAAAATTTGTTGTTAATATGATTTTCATGTTAGTAAATTTTTTATGCCATCTCAAGTTACATAACACATCCAAATGAAAAAAATAAATGCATACTGTTTATTCAAACTTGTTTTTATAGAAAGGTAAAAAAGGTATGGGAAATGGTTCAGAGAAAAACTTCTGATTCCTCAGAGCAATCTTAATTGTGTGGTAATTCTATAATAAAGCAGAAACCTTTTGTTAGACGTACAGACTCTTATTGGTAGGAACTTTCAGGAATACCTAGAAGCACAGTTACAGGATTGCTAAAATGTCAGAAGCAACACAGAAAGATGGCTGGAGAAACATTTTTTTTTTATTTAAAAGACATTTTTGGCTTTTGAGACTTTGTCTTCAATAGTAGAAACAGATTTTAATTAATTTGTATAGCTTGTAGTGAGTGCAGTAAGAAAACTAGAAAAAGAAGGCAGATCTCATAATTTAATTTGCTGCAGTTACTAGACTTTGCATTAGCTAATATGTATTTTTCTTTTTTTTCCCTTGGATTTCTTAGCTCCGTATTGCTCCCATACATGCTACTACTGCAACTTCCTTGAAAGCCATTCATAGCAATTTGCACAGAGAATGTCTTCCAGCCTGGTAAACACTTGTCTTATGTAACCCAGTCTCTGCTGAGTTTTGAAGTTTTGCCCAGAGGATCTTGGCTGTAGCTCTTGACATCCTGGGAGAGGCAAGGGAAGAATGATTTGCTTTTTCATCTTTAAAAACTTGTTTGTTTGGGATACTTTTCTCAAATGTACCCTGTTATCTCTTATTTGGATGTTCCTGATATTATTTTTTCCCTGTGGCTTAATTGTATTATTAAACCTCTGATTGATTTATTCACTGTATGAGTCAAGAACTAACGTAATTCATCATTCAATGTCACAGACATCGAAGTATATTCTTCTGCTATGACATGCTTGCCAACTAAAAACGTTTTAAGTTTGTTTACATATAAAAAGGGAGGATGGTTAGTGAGATAGAGCTTAATGTTCCTGTTCACTAATTTACTTTTAATATTATCCTTATAGAAGGAGTGAAAAGAAGGACTTCCAAAGTCTCCTGAACTGTATTTTGTACAAAAGAATCTTGTTATTTGAGTATCAAAAGTTTCTTTTAAAAGTTTGTATTGCAGTCTGCTAAACAGTGTTGAAGGTAAAATATATAAGATAAATGAAGGTAGAATATATAAGATAAATGAAGCAATACTTCTTAATGGTATCAGTGAAAAAGGAAGAAATATGTTCATCTGTGTTCCATATCAATGTAATAAATCACTTAGTTTTCATAGTAGAATCTTCCACCATTTTATGGTAACATAGAAGAATTGTATCTTGCACAGATTTAAAAGACGGGGTTCTTTGAATTGTTTGCTTTCATAATGCCCAGCTCCCTGAACTGTAGCTCCTACCATTGAAACAGATTCTGCTATTAGGGAGAATGGCTGAGTAAATACTACAATTCTTTAAAATAATGTCTGCTTTAGAAACAATTCTTGACCTTTTCCTAGGCACTATTGGTCAAGGGATCTTATTACCTGTACGGTTCATTGACAAAGGCATCACATTTAAATTCACATCAAACACACAAATTTTCTTATCCCTCCGAAAACCAACAAGCATTGAAGTATGTTGTGAGAAATGTAATGATAGTCATTCCTTGTTAATTTCATAAATAAAAATATTTTCATGAAGGATTTTTTCTCCATTTTCTCTTCAATCTCTCTAGTATCAGATATTTTTTCTTTGAAATATTTTACTTGTTTGAAACATTTAAAACATCATTTATCTTCTTTCAGATGAGGAGCAGGAGAGAGAATACAACCCCTGGCTGTAAGCAGCTCAATATTGATTGCGTTACTCAATGCCCATACAATTGCTAAAATGGAGAAAAAAAATAAGTTGGGCTGGGATGACATACTATATGACAGGGCAAATTCAAAGCTGGTATAAGATGTTGTTGATCTCCTGACCTTAAGGAAACTGGGGCACCAGCTGAACACATATCCCAAACAGCCAGAAGTGAAGGAATAGAAACTAAGAAATGCAAGAAATACAGCAGAAATATATTTTTTCTCTCTCTCTTTCTTATCCTCTTTCCCATTTTATCTCTCTATCAAGGAAGAATTATAAAGCAAAAAGAGAAAAAACTGTACAGCTGCTCATAAAGTAACTGAGTAGAAACCAGTGTAACTTATGTCATAATTACCATCTCTTTGCTTCCATGTCTATGACCAATTTTCTGTTGAATGCAGCTATACGCAATATTAGCCACACAGATTTTTCACTTCCTATTCTTTGTTGTGATTTTATTTGGTTTAACAATGACATCTTTGACAGTAACTTTCTTCTCTCATCCTTTGAGTGTGATTTCTACTCCATTTGGTGTTTGCATGAGGACAGCGTTGGAGATTGTATGTAAAATTATCTCCTACCATCTGTTGAAGGCAGACACCTGGCTAATGAGATCTGCACAGGTAGAATCCAGGGAGGTTTCACTAGGTTTACAGAAGTGGCCTTATATCTCCGTATCCCAGAAAATTATCCATAGGTATGGTTTCATACTGTCCAATGGTACCCAAACATTTGTTTAACAGCACTTTCAGATGCTCTATCCTGAAGTTTTATTCTACAAGAAAGACAAGGCAGTGTTCTATGTCTGGTCAATTTTTTTTAGAGGGAAAATCTCAGAGTGTTTGTAAAATTTCATTGAGTACTGTCATTTTTGCAATTAAAATTGCAACATGGACGTCAGACTTTATTTTGATGAAAACTAACATGCTTCAGGAAGTAATGGCCTTCTTGGTCTCGAAGCACCTCAAAAACCTGGTAGTTCCAGAGTAGACACGTTTCTGATGGAATTTTTTTGTTTGTGCTTTTTCTTAATCTAAAGTAAATGACTGCCAAATTTTTTTTTTATCAAAATCATATGGCTGCTCTGGGGGACTGGAAAACTGAAAAATAGCCTCTTTGCTGTGAATTCAATAAGTCATTCTTCACATATAAGTTGTTTTACAACAATACAATCTTAAGTCTTGTGAATATTTTTTGTAGTAGATGGTGCATTTACATCGTATAAATTGTATTAAAATTACCTCAGGCAAGTTATTGTTTGCTAGGGGTAACATCAGGAGTTTGAATTACTGAAGGAAAGCAGAAATGTAAGCAGCAGTTTTGAGTATTTCTTTAGTATGCAAATACATGTTGGTTGTGTATCTGTTCTCCTGCGAAATCTGACAAAACATCCTTCTTTTTTACAACCTTTTATCTTTAAACAACTACTCCAAAATGTTCCCAAAGATGCTGAACACTCTATTATTAAAAAAGCATTTATATTAAGTGGATGATTCTTTTATATCTATTGTGGGGTGTGTAAAACAGGCTTTCGTTCCTTATTTGTAGCTCAGATAACTTTATTTACATTTCTGGTTGTGGGTTTTTTTGACAATGAGCTTTGCATATTTTTTTTTGGTGTTGCTCCAAGGGAAGTAAAAGCCTGCAAGATGTGATGCATGCTCCTAGCTAATACAATGAAAGCAATTTACTTTGTTTTGTCGTGTCCTGCTTTATGTTTTCCTTTCTTTCTAAAGAAAATAAATTAAGGAAATATGTTCAGAATAAATATTTTGATTTTACTAATAGCATCTTAGACAATCTTCTCCACAGAAGGATTAGCTGCTGCTGTTGCTACTGCCAGTTTTGCTGATGCTTTACATGAAAGCTCTAAACTTGCAGTGTGGAGAAGCTTGCAGAAGGTCACACAGAGTTCAGCCAAATGCCTCGTATTGTCTTTAACTGTTAAACTCAATGTATTGGGTTGACATAGCAAAGTTTTTGTAGCAGGTTGTGCTGCAGGAGTGGCCTCTGTGAGAAGACAGGGGCTGCCCCATGCTGAACACTGCTGGTTCCAGCCAGCTGCAAAGTGGATCCACAACTGGACACAGCTGAGCCCACCAGCCAAGCTGGTGGCCTCTCTGTGATAACGTATTTAAGAAAGGATGAAAAAATGCTGTGCAGCAGCTATGAGAGAATGGAGTGAGAAAAAAGTGAGAGAAACAGCCCTGCAGACACTGAGGTCAGTGATGGAGGGAAGGAGGTACTCTAGATGCCAGAGCAGAGATTCCCCCTGACCCATGGAGAAGACCCTAGTGAAGCAGGTTGTCCCCCACAGCCCATGTAGGACCTATCACAGGAGCAGGTTTTCTGGCAGGAGCTGTGGCCCTGTGGGGGACACATGCTGTTCCTGAAGAACTGTACACGATGGAAAGAACCCCTGCTGGAGCAGTTTGTGAAGAACTGCAGCCTGCAGGAAGGATCCGCCTTGGAGAAGTTCATGAGGGACTATATCCCATGGGAGGAGACCCCACACTGGAGCAGTGGAGGAGTGTGAGAAGGAAGCAGTGGCAGAGATTAAGGTTTATGAACTGAATAAAAACTCCATTCCCCACCCACCTGCAATGCTTGAGGGCAGGAGGTAGAAGACTTAGGAATGAAGTTGAGTTTGGGCAGAAAAGCGGGTCAGGAGTAGGTGTTTTTAATTTTGTCTTTGTTTCTCACTATCCTACTCTATATTTAATTGACAATAAATTAAATTTATTTTCCCAAGTCAAGTCTGTTTGCCTGTGACGGTAATTTATGAGTGATTTCCCTGTCCTTACCTGAACCCATGAGCTTTTTCACCTTTTTTTCTCCACCTGTACTGCTGAGGAGGGGGAGTGGCACCTGGTAGACAGCCAAGTTCAACCCACCACATTCATTCATATTCATTCTGTAGTTAGGGAAGGCTGATTTTGATTAAAACAATTTTTAAAAACTTTTGAGTAAGGGTGAAAGGGTGTCTATGATCTATCTTGCTGTATTTAAGACAGGCTCATAGGGAAAGCTAATGTATGTTAAAGAATATAGAATCACAGAATGGTTTCGGCTGAAAGATCATCTAGTTTCCACCCCCCTGCCATGGGCAGGGACACCTACCACTAAACCAGGTTGCTCAAAGCCCCATCCAGCCTGGCCTTGAACGCTTCCAGGGATGGGGCATCCACAACTTCCCTGGGCAACTTGTTCCAGTGCCTCACCACCCTCAGAGTGAAAAATTTCTTCTTGATATCTCAGCTAAATCTACCGTCTTCCAGTTTGAAACCATTACTCATTGTCTTATCACTACATGCCCTTGTAAAAACTTCCCCTCCAGCTCTCACAGATGAGTATGTGAAAATAATTTCTGTATGAGCATAGTCATATCTTCCCCTATACTTCTCATATGTGACAGGATTTTTTTCTGTTGGAAAGACTGGCTGACGAAAATTCTGTTGAATAAATATACTAAAGCTTATACTAAGCAAATTCAACATTTTCTTTTTACCTTGTGTTGTTAAACTGCTAATTTCTGATAGCATCTAAAAACATTGATGTGGGGAAGAATTTCTGTTTCAACAGCCAATAACTTTGAAGATATTGAATGCAATTTCTCCTACTACCACACAAATTAACTGTCAAAACAAAAGGTTCTTATCCTCATATGAAATACCAAAGAGCTGTTCCTCTTGGCAATGTTCCAAGGGATTACAATTCTGCTTCGTTCTTGGTTTTCCATGTGATTTTGTGCCTGCACAGATTAGTTTTGCAAAATTTTAGGACAGGTTTTGCAGTTAGACTTTACCAGCGTTGGAGAAGAGCTGACAGCGATGTGAGGCAAAGTATGCACCAATCACATATGCATAATTGTTGTTCAGTAGACATTGCCAACCTCCACAGGGCTGTGTCATCTTGCACAAGGGTAAATTTGGATACCAGTATTCAGTCTTCCATCCTCGCATTCATAAAACATTCTAGCATTCAATGTAAATATTCAACGTCTTTATTGATGATCTTGATAAGGACATAGGGTGTATCATCAGCAAGTTTGCAGATGACACCAAGTTAAGCAGGAGTGTTGATTCCCAGGAGGACAGGGAAGCTCTACAGAGAGTCCTAGATAGGTTGGATCTCTGGGCCAACATCAATGGTATGAGTTTCAACAAGGGCAAGTGCCAGGTTCTGCACTTGGGCCACAATAACCCCATGCAGCGCTACAGGCTTGGGGAGGTGTGGCTGGAAAGCTGCCTGGCAGAAAGAGACCTGGGGGTTCTAATTGACAAGCGGCTGAATATGAGCCGGCAGTGTGCCCAGGTGGCCAAGAAAGCCAACGGCATCCTGGCTTGTATTAGAAATAGCGTGGCCAGCAGAAGTAGGGAGGTGATTGTGCCCCTGTACTCAGCACTGGTGAGGCCACACCTCGAGTATTGTGTCCAGTTTTGGGCACCGCAATACAAGAGAGATATCGAGGTGCTGCAGCGAGTGCAGAGGAGGGCAACGAACCTGGTGAAGGGCCTAGCAGACAAATCATATGAAGAGCTGGGACTGTTTAGTTTGAGGAAGAGGAGGCTGAGGGGGGACCTCATCACTCTCTACAACTATTTGAAAGGACACTGTAGAGAGGTTGGTGCGGGTCTCTTCTCACAGGTAATTAATGACAGAACAAGAGGGAATGGCTTCAAGCTCCAACAGGGTAGGTTTAGACTGAACATTAGGAAAGAATTTTTCACAGAAAGGGTGGTTGGGCATTGGAATAGACTGCCCAGGGAGGTGGTTGAGTCACCATCCCTGGATGTGTTTAAGAGACGTTTAGATGTGGTGTTGGGGGATATGGTGTAGGGGAGAACTTGTAGAGTAGGGCAGATGGTTGGACTCGATGATCCCAAGGGTCTCTTCCAACCTAGACAATTCTATGATTCTATGATTCTATGAAATATAAAAGAATGAAATCAGTTGGAAATTCCTGAGATTTGACAAGCATGACCAAATCATCTTAACAAATCTTTTTAAGACTCCCCACTCCCTAGCACTACCATCAATGTCATACTACATACCCCTGGATGTACCTTCTGGTACGGTCAATGATGGGAATATACTACTGAATTCTATTTGACTGAAACATTTGAGGCCAGGCCACATACTATGGATTTCTCTGTAATGCACATAGTTGTCACGCGTAGACAGAAACATTTCTGATAGAGGAGAAGAGAATAATTGTCTGTTCCTTCCTCTCTCTTTCCCATTTTTTAGGTTCTATAGCTTGTAAGAAATGACCCTGAAATACAGTTTAAGTATTCACAGAGTTTGAACCAGCACTTTAATAACAGTTACATATATTGCGAAAAGCAACATATGGTTTTCAACTTCCCTCAGGTGTTCTTGGCAAGTCATGTCTTAACATCTATTTTGGACGTATGTCATTGGTCCATGGTACAAATACTGACAGACCAAAGGTTAAACAAAAAGCATGGTCACTGTAATTTTGTTTGTTGCTGATGAGTCTTCCAAAAGATGGGCTATGTACAGTCTATAGTACAGCTGTATTTTATGGCATTAAATTGGTTTCAATTCTAGCACTATTTTCAATATAGTAAGGTTTATGTTATTCATTGCAGTTATTCAGCCTCTTGTGGATAACACCTGCTAGGGCCTATCCTGTCATGGCTAACAATTAATGCATATGTCAATAGTCTTGTAGCCTGCTACAAATGATTTGTGTGTTCAGCCCCTTTACATGTGCAAGGAAGCAGCACTAATCACAGAGCACTGAGCTCTGGAACTTTGAAGACTGAATGCACTAACTCATTAAGGAAAGTGAATTGTAATGACTGAAAGGATTCCCAAAACTAAACTTGCGTGGGTGTAAGTATTATCAGACTAATCCCCAAAGAAGCGTCACATTATTTTTTATCTTGTGTTTTTACCTGCTTTGTAACAACAGCTTTTTTTTATTGTTCTTTTGTTTTCAAAAATTTTAAAATAAAAATCACAATAAAAATAAGATAATTACTCCTTCATATTTTAGAGACTCAGAGTTGTTTTCTAAATTTATTGCTTGCACGTAACCTCAATGAGCTTTCAAATATTCAAGGAATTTAAAAAAGTTACATTATGTGACAATATTCATGTAAATTGTGACATAACTGTCCAGCCTGGTTACTGACCCATCATGTGATCATATGAAATACACCTGTAGATGGTGACAGTACTCTGTGTAGATTACTGGTACTTTCAGGACATTTTGGTTTTAATCTTTGAAGGTAATACGTGGACATTACATGAGGAAGCGTAAGACAGTTTCGTATTTACAGAAACATGGGAAATTGTCGCAGCCTGATGGTGAAAAGGAAATCATTGACATTGAATAGACTTTTCCTCTCAGGCCCATTGAATCCAATTGCATATGACTTTGCTAAGTGTAGGGTACTGGACTAGATGATCTCCAGAGGTCCCTTCCAGTAGGGTACTGCATCTGGGGAGGAATAACCCCATGCATCAGCACAGGTTAGGGGTTGACCTCCTGGAGAACAGCTCTGTGGAAAAGTACCTGGGAGTCCTGGTGGACAACAGGGTGACCATAAGCCAGCAACGTGCCCTGGCGGCCAAGAAGGCCAATAGAGTCCTGGGGTGCATCAAGAAGAGTGTGGCCAGCAGGTCTCAGGAGGTCATCCTCCCCCTCTACTCTGCCCTGGTGAGGCCTCATCTGGAGTACTGTGTCCAGATCTGTGCTAACTGGTTCGAGGACAGTGAACTGCTGGAGAGGGTCCAGCAGAGGGCTACAAAGATGATTAGGGAACAGGATCATTTTTATTATGAGGAAAGGCTGAGGGACTTGGGTCTTTTTAGTCTAGAGGAAAGAAGACTGAGGGGGGATCTTATCAAAGCTTATAAATACTTAAAGGGAGGGTGCCAGGAGGATGGGACCAGTCTTTTTTTCAGTGGTGCCCAGTGACAGGACAGGAGGTAATGGGCACAAATTTGAGCATAGGAAGTTCAATCTAAACATGAGGAGGAACTTCTTTATTTTGAGGGTGGCAGAACACTGGAACAGGCTGCCCAGAGAGGTTGTGGAGTCTCCTTCTCCAGAGACATTCAAAACCCGCCTGGATGCCATCTTGTGCAACCTGCTATAGGTGACCCTGCTCTGACAGGGGGGTTGGACTAGATGATCTCCAGAGGTCCCTTCCAACCCTGACTGTTCTGTGATTCTGTGATATCAGGCTTTATTTCATAAAATATGATATATTTTTCAGAAACCTTTTCCTTTAAAGGAGAAATTAATTTGAAGTGCAAGGAGATGTAATAGAGGAAAAAAAAATGGCTTACTAGTTTTTTTAGCAGACATTTCAAGAAAACAAAATGTTTTGAAGAACAAAAAAATGCCTAAAAAACTCCAGCTGGTGTTAACATTTTAAATCTTCTTAAGGCATTAGTAAAACTTATAGCAGCTGAAACTACCAACTCTTCAGCTCCTCAGGGGTCTAATCGAACATCCAGTAAAGTCCATGAAAAGATTCAAGGCAACAGCTTCTGTTGCTCATGAACTTAACAAAATGAAAGCGCTGGCCAAGGACCACATTAGTTTGTGGCAGTGACAGATTTCAAGGCTGGGTGAATCTTCTGGAGGATTTTGGCTTGGTAGTTTCACCTCTTGTCAGTCACAGTAGTTTCAAGTTAAGTGTCTCAGCTGGAACAGTGGCACACAGATAATTGCCATGCCCTGCATTTGTAGCTAAACTAAGGTGTATTTGAAAAAAGCTTTGGCTCCCCTTTTGGAGCACGTTTTAATGGAGCACAGAGCATGAGCAAGTGCAAATGATCTAAGAACACAGAGCTGATATAACCCTTCTGAAACACTCCCACTGTAACATGCAGTCTCGTCCTGCCAGACGGCATCATTATAAGCACAGCTCTATTTCATGCAGTTGCAGACTGCTTGGTGACATTCCTGCTGTGTGGCTTTGTTTTGTGCTCTGTTTTACTAACCATCTCTCCCAGGTCTTATCCTGTCTCTGGAAAAATTATTGCAAGTGTCAATACAGTGTTTCAGAGTGAGTGATCCAGGTCCCTGATCCCTGATACACACAGGACACCAAAGTGTGTCACAAAAGGACTGAGCTCTGCAACTCAACACGCTGCAAACACTATTGCTTTAAAAATGGTGAGCTGGAGCTGCTGACAGGTTCGTGTCACTTAGAAGCAGGGAGGGCTTAATTATCATCCAGCTAATCCCATAAGGAGACATAGTTGAATTTCATTAGTAGAGTATAATTTTGTACACTTCACAGTCGCTGCACAGCTTGCCTTAGTTACTGACTGGGTCTACAAAGCAGATTGCACAAACCTATCCCCTTACAATAAAAGGCAATGCCAACAGAAAGGGAATGAAAAATGCTCAGGTGAAGAGGTCTAATCAGGAATGTACCGTCAATTCCTTTCAGTTGCTTTTCTTCAAAGGAATTTAGGCATTTCAGGTTAACTCTCTCTCCAGTATTCATTGCCCTTTTCAGAGCACCTGGAAAAATGAATTGACAGTTATGTCATGTTCCGTACTGTATATTGGGAGGACAATTTACAGATGGCTCTATGAACTGCAAAGGAAAGAATATTAAGGGGGGTGGAAGGTAAATATGTACACAACACACATGGTCCTACAAATGCACATTTGTGTATATACAGTTATGTGCCTATGCGTATAGGCGTTCTTTGCTATATTTGATACTAATCGGTATAGCTGAGGAAATACATTTTGGGTAATACAAAAGTACTTTAAATATGGATTTCTATGTAGAGTAAAAAACTTTATGGATTTGGATTATTTAAATGAATACCTTTATATTGGGGAAAGACAAAGAAAAATTGTGTGTTTGGAAACACTGTAATAGTTTTCTTTTGAAGCAACTCTTTCTCATTTTCTGTTTTGAAATGGAATTAGAACAGAAAATTAAATGAAAGTATTAAAAATTCTGAAAATGTAAACCAAAAAATAAATGCTTTGCTTCACAAAATGTGTGTATTTGCAGATTATTTTTGTTTTATGAAAGAACTAAAAATTATAATGCATTTCAAACATCAATGATTTATCTCTAGGTTTTTTGGTTTGTACCTCTCAGGGGAAATAATATTAACCTTAAGATGTATTAAGCTACTGAAAGCTGAGGCAACCATAGGATTCACCTAGCTGAAGTATTTAGTGTCAAGTGCCTCATAAAAATTAAAGTAGAGGCATTCGAATAACTCCTTAAAACTATTTGAAATAGCATCTCCTTTCCCAGTAATTCCCATTTTCTACTCCTCTGTTTGCCATTGTTTCATTGTCTGCTGCTTGGCCTCTCAGTAAATTTGTGTGGTAGCCTAAGAAGACATTGAAACTGATTGTGAAAGATGAAGAAAAGGGAATAGTTTAAAAGCAATAAAATAGTATAAGAAAAAAGAAATTGAATTGAAAAAAAAATAAATGTTTTGCAATGTAGTGCTACTCAGGGAATAATTCCAACAGAATTAATCAGCCGCAGTACAACAGGGGCTTGTTTTATTGCAGGCTTTAGAAGAGCTTTTAGGGTCTTGAGCATGCAGTAAAAGGGGCCCATCTTTCTCTCAGGAAAATCAACATTTTTGACGTTGACATTAGTGCGAGTAGG
Organism: Ibidorhyncha struthersii; assembly: GCA_013398815.1. Taxonomy (NCBI): domain Eukaryota; kingdom Metazoa; phylum Chordata; class Aves; order Charadriiformes; family Charadriidae; genus Ibidorhyncha; species Ibidorhyncha struthersii. Next base: position 76,705 of record VZSZ01005630.1, read on the forward strand.
ACGGGTCCAAAGGCCACGTACAGGGAAAAGCTACACTATCTTTTTTAGCATTTGGTTTGAGTTAATAATTCCAATGAAGGTCACTATGCAGAAATTAGTGCATGCATGTAAATCATGGCATTCCTGGATCCTTACCTGAAACATGGCAACGACAGAGAGCAAATGAATAAATGGAATTTATCACAATTATCATATCCAAATGAAAGCTAATCTCAGAAAACTTTGTGTTATATTACGGAAGCCAACCAGACAAGACAAGTAATTTAGCAATAGCAAAAATTATCCCTATAGCTCACATATATGGATTGATGTACCACAGAGATTAGTTCTTCATAGTTCTTTGTATCTTTATTAAAACAACAAAACAGCAAAAATGAAGAATAGTTAAAGGTACATCGCACAACTTGCCTCTGGAAGGACAGATACTTAATGCAGCCCTAGCCAATGGTACATGTTCCTTATTTTTGGTTTCTTGGAGCCCACAAAACCTTTGGAATAATTTAGGAAATCCTGAATATTTTAGTTACGGCAGCTTACTGAGGCCAGCTCCTGTATACACTCGCATTGTTTCCAGTCCTAAATAAGCTTGTGACACTGGAGGTGTGACAAGGCTTTTGAAGGGCAATGTCATGGCTGTTTTTTCCTGAAGCCTGAATAAGAAGGCTCCTTCCTTTCACCCTTTGCATTGTTTTTAATAGAATTGTTTTGCGTGTGATACAAAATGATTAAAGCACGTCCACTGATGACTTTGTTGTTATTTCTTAGTGCAACAAATCTTTTTAAAGTTCTATTTCATATTGTAGGCATTGGGATAACCTCTTGATATGAGCAGTTACATCTTCTTTCATTTGTATCCCAGGCTCATTTGTCTTAATGAGAAACATATCAATGTCTCACCTACACAGACCTAAGCGGTTATGTCTTTCTTTCCACAAGAGACCTGTAAAACTTTGAACTGTACAGCTACAGAAATTGAGATGATCTATAGAGTTCAATTCTAAAGCTGTAAATCACAATGGCAGAGACTTCTGGTCAATACGCTCATGTGAACTTGTTTCCATTTCTAACCTGTGTGTACTTACATCATGCATTCCACACAAGTTCTTCTCTGTCCTACTTCGGGGTCTTCCAACATTAGCCTGGCACAGACGTAAGATTAAAAAATAAAAGGTCACATGCTGTAGAATTTGCACCACAAATCCTGAGCAAAAATCCCAAGCACTGTGGATCATTTCTAGTGGTATCAAGAAATGGGAAACAGTAAAAAGAAAAATGATTTATGACTGCAGTGGTGATATAATATAGCCATTTTGACTTGAGTAAGAGTTTTGAAATTTTGTAGGCCCCGAATAAAGATAAAGGATCCCAATTTAAGGAAGTCACATTTAAAAACCTTGACCTGTGGGTATTTACTTCACAGTAATAAAGTAATTAACATTTATGAGTTTAGATCCTAATGACTGAAATCAATGCTATAGCTCACAGAAATTAGTTAGAATAAAGCTACACTCAATAATTTGCTATTGTTGCTTAAAGAACAGGCTTTTTTTGACTTTTTGTACATACTCTTAAAGTTTATAAGGGATGGAAGACTGATTTACTTTGTACTTGTGAGAGAGAAGAAATAGGGATCTTCCTTGCATTTTTTTATTTGTTTGGTTTTTTTTTTGTTTGTTTTAATAGTATTTATAACATTTGCAAATCATCAGTGTTTTCCAGAATTTATGAACATTTAAAACATGTCTACTGTGACTTCTTCAGCAGTTGATCTGCCATTGAAGATAATAGGTCTTCATTAGGATGGTGAGGGTTCCAGTAGATGATTTTGATATCAAGTACCAAAGGTGACATTTTATGAACTGAACAATTGCTATTTTATTTGGGTTGGGATTATATTTTATTAAATACATGAACACTCAATGATTCCTTCTTACTGTACATGAAAGCATGTCTGACATTGTATTCTAAACTCAAATAAAAAGATATACGTCTGCTTTGGCTATGAAATAAAAATAACAGCAGCCTTTAAACTAAACAGAGAGGACATTAAAACCCAAGAGGATTTCCCTCATTACAAGTGCTCCTTGATTGCTTTCTGATAGAAGACTGCATATTAAATTGATGATATATCTAAGCTTTTTCTTGCTGCTATTCAAACAATAAATGGCATTTTTAAAAAAGAATTAATCCCAAGGGTCACACACGATTCTCCTTGAAATGCCCACTACTTCACACTAAATACATCCAATTTCCTTCTGAATTATTATATTCATAGACCTATAGATGCACATCAGTTAGAACAATTTTTCTTTTTTTTTTCAATCTTCCTTGTCATGAAAGTCAGAAGGTTAAAATTCATCTTGCCTTTTCACTACTTCTGTAAACTTTTACATACCTAAAACCTTGTAGTTGATGAGTGCTTTTTCTTCAGATTTAAATGCAGGCAGTCACACTGGCTCATGAATGAGCAGGTAACTCTGTAAATATGTATCTTCTCTCTCCATGATCTCACACACTGGGCACAACAGGGATTCTTGTTGCAAAACAGCAAGGACCAAATGGTGTCGAAAATTCTCTCATCTAATTCTACCACTTTCATCCACTTAGAAATGTAGTGCCAGTGCTCAGACTCAGCAGTTCAGCATCCTGCAGTCCCTCAGGGAAAAATTCTTACAAAGTTACCAGTGGCTGGCTGGTAAATTATTTGAAATCACCAGGGTCCTATTAATCTAAAATGGCTTCAAAAGAAGAATGATGGAGTTCTAGACGTAGACGTTCCTTTTTTCCCCCATGGAGACAGCCATCTAATAAAGGTAAATTATTATCGTGAAATATTAAAAAAGAAAGAAGTTGTCAAATACCCTTATAAAATTTTGTTTATAAGACTGTTTTCAGATTTTGGTCATCATTCTGTTGCAAAAAGGCCTGCTGCAGCAATTATCATTTAAAATATCTGAGGGGCTGCTTGCTGGTCTCCTAATGCCAGAGGTATTTTTCATTTATCAAGGACATACTGAGGGCTCAATTTATAAGGTGGAGAAAAAGCCATTTATAGAATAGTACATTCTTGCTGTTACTAAACAGCAGGCCCATTAATATCTCTTGCTGGTTTTCAGCTCTGAGATTGTTTGCCCCATGATGTATCACAAAGTATCTTTAAACTGAAATTACCAACAGAAAACTGAAAGAGATGAAATGAGAAATGCAGAAAACTTTTTACCCTATTTCCTCTTAATCTGGACACTGTTGATGACTTAGCTCCCTAATGAGAAATTGTTTCCTCTGGTGGGGAAAAAAACCAACTGTTAAAGACTGGATAGAAAGTATCTAGTTTTATTGAATTGTTTTGTATGGACCTCAAATCAAATTCTGAAATAATCTGTTTAACAATGATACTTTAAATGTGAATAGTGAGAAGTACTGCTTTAATCTTTATTTTATGTCTTTTACAACCATATATATATGTAATATTAAAGGAATTGAATATCAAATCAGAAATTACCTCTAAATTTGGGTAGCACTTTAATCCTCTTTGGAGAGTTATAAATGACTTTATGAAAAAAAAAACCAACCCCAAACTAGAAACATTTGGAATGTGGCTCTAAGTTCTTATGAAGTTTCCTCCTTATTAAGTCCTCAATGGTGGCACTGAAAATGTTACAGGTAAAGTTAATGAAGGCTATAGCTCGTGATACATTGGTCTCAAATTAATACATGCAAAGCTTTTTCTTTTTTTTTTTTTGCTTTTTTGTTCTTTCCTGTCTTTTCTTTTGTTTTGTTCTGTTTGTTTGGGTTTTTTTTTTCTATCTTTAAGAGGTATTTTCACAATACTGCCTATTGCTACCAGACATAGTATACACAATATGAACTACATTTCCGTGGTGCAGTTGTTTGGATATTTCATACAAGTTTTCCACTTAGGTGTTTCAGGACATTGTTCAATGAGGGACTTATGCAGACTCGTATGTCCCATTAAAGACAAGCTCTAAATGGCATGAACCCAAATTGTTGAAACTGATGAAAAGTCTTCAAAAGGCTTATGACTTGGGCTATAAAACCCACGCATCTATTCCTGTTGAAATCAGCACAGTAAAGAATTACTGACTTCAGCCATAGACAAGATAGGGACTGAGTTATTATAAAGACCTGTACACAGGAAACCAAAGATGAGTGTTAGATTCTTAGGATTCTTGTAGGGGGTGAATTAGGTGCCTCACATTGGGGTTAACCCTCATCTTCTGTCCTGAGCTTACCTGTTGCATGGTGTAAAGTTGTGGCGGCAATCTGTGTAAGACCTCAACACCCAGAGCCCTCTGCTGGGTGTAAATGCCAATGATTGTTCTAGCAAGGAGGAATTGCAGGTCTGCCTTTGACATGCAGCTGCAGAAGGCACTTTTCCATTAGCCCAGTGGTTAGTAAATTCACACAGCCATGTCAGGGAATCTGATTTATGCATCCCATATTCTGTGAAAGTTCCCTATTTATCAGACCCAAGCTCATGCATGCAGATCCTTCGCTCATCCCTTGACACAGGTCTTTACAGGCCCAGGGAATGATTAAAGAAGAAATATAGTCTTCTGACTTGATAGCTTTGTGGTTAGGGCAGTCAGTAGCTGAGAAATAATCAAGGTTCTAGACTTTACTGTCAATTTTCTCTAAAATCCAATTAGTGCTTACTGTGAGACATAAATAGAAATATAACTGAGATTTCCTTCATCTCCTTGTTGAACCCAGCATTGGGTTCAATCCTGCTTGACTCCTTTTGTTTTTTTGGCTGCTCTGAAACTGTTCGTTTCCTTGAATTTCTCATGCTTTGTTCCTTAACTTGTGTCTATGTATTCAGATCAGTGCAACCTCTAGGGCTTCACACGTGATACTATTATTTATATTTCCATAGAGTGTGGGATTTGCACGGAAAATGAGGATCTCTTATGCAAGGTTCAATACAGCCACATGCTACAGCCTGTTATCCAGAGAAATTACAAAATGCATTTACGTTATTTCTATTTGCCACTTCACAACATTTGCAACTATAATCGGGTTATTTGAAATATGTTAAGTGTTGGTGTGGATTGAATTCCTTATTAGAAAGTAAGCATTTGCACTGGCAAAAAGCCAGATAAGAGACTGATAACAGGGTTTGGCATACAGAACAGAGTAACAATAATTTGCATGTCAGTAATTAGAAATATATACTCATGCATGCCATTTACTTTATCAAATATGTCATTGACGAATATGTGAAAGGAAGTGCATGAAGCTCTCTTCTCCAATATTTTTTAGAAATATATTTGTTTTGTTGACTAAAAGCCTGTATCATTTTCTGCATAGAAATATAATAGCTTTTTTTCTTGGATTTTTTAAAAAAAACTTCACAATCCTTCCGATCACTCTTTGTCCCTTCTCCAAATTCAGATTTCTGTCCAATGGCTTCATTTGGTTTGGTTTCTATTGGTTCAATGCTCTAGAACCAGGTAACCTGTAAAGCAAAACATTAAAATGGCAAGTAAGTAGTTTCATTTCTTTTCTATGACACATGCCCTGCTTGCATATAAATATGCAGTCATTAATTGTTATTACTTTAATAAAATTCAATGTCTTTTTGCTTTTCTTTAAGGGATCAATATCTTGCGATTTAGAAGCTGAGAGTATAACAGGTCTATACATAGTCTGATGTAGGTATTATATACACCATGTTTTTTCGTAATTTTATCTGATATTTGAATGTTTTTATAAGAATAACTTTGAAATGTTGGCATTTTTGAAACGCAAGACTCAGTGAAATGACATTTAAAATATACAAACCTTATAGGAACTGAACCTAAAGAACAAAATATTACTTGAGCTGAATATTAATAATTGTTCTTTGGAGATCTATACAGCTGCAGAATATCAGTCACTTGGGAATATCCTCCCTAGTCAGGTCACTATGAAAAAGCTTGGAGAGATGACAAAAAACTAGCAGTACTGAGTCCTCACAGCTCTAAAGAGAACAGTGCTATACGATGAAAAAATCAGATCTTTGTTTTTCAAATAATGCATCTGTGGTGACTGGATATGGCCAGCCATAACAGATGCAGTATATCTCCTTTCTGCATCTCTGAAAGGTAAATAATATAGGTTCATCTCACAAGACGGTAATGAAATAAAGTCACTGAGAAATAAAGAAAATCTATCTTGATAAATGGCTAAGAAAACTCCATAGCAATGTTAAGAATTCTCCCTTCAAAGCAGGTTTTGAATATAGAGCTGTAAATTTAGTTGACATAGGGAGGGGCATTGAATAACATATACATAACAAAATACTGCATACCCACTGATTTACTGAACATTATCCATTATACACACTGACTGCAGCATCAAATGCTGTAGAAAGTAACATGTAATGTTCAAGTTACAGGTTGTTTCATAATTCATAACACAATTGGGAAAATTAATTTTTCTAACTTATTTTTCTTTTAATGAACTTTTTATGTTAAAAACGGTGGATTTAAGTAATCAAAATAATGAAAGGAAGGAAGCAACGACAGAACAGGTAAATACTTTCTCAAAACCTGTGAAATTTACCTTCATTGTCTTTCCTTCCCATGATATATAAAAACAAAACTCTCAACTTCTGTCTGAATATCTCTCTAATAAACTGACTGGAATGTCCTTCTGTTGTTCCACCAAGTCTCCTTAAAGAGACAAGTATTTCATTATCATCCAGCTCAACTCTAGTATATTAATATAACAGCTAAATAATAAATGGGAATGTTCCAGTTAAATTAAAACATATACAGTTGCTTCTGTGGCTGCTGTTTCACTCAGGAGATTCCAGTGGGAATAGTTCCTAAAGAGAGACTTTTGAGAGGATGCACCTACTCACAAAAATAAGAGGATAAGAAATGGATTTTTGCAAGCAGTGGGAGAGAAAGAATAGGTAAATTAATTATTTCTATTCATATCTCTCATTCACATATTCCATTTAAAACACATAGAAAAAAAAACAAACCACCCCACATAAAACACAAGTTTCCAGGCTTTTTTTTTCCAAATCAGAGCACTCTGGGTTAAAACCATTACAATACTTGCGCAAACCTAGGATAAAAACTATGGGCTGAATTCATGCTAAAGCAGGTCTATGCAAGTCCGTTGTGACATGCTAAGCTCAGTGTCGTGTTAAGCTCTATAACCGAAGATCCTACAGTACATAGGAGTAACCTTCTGTGGGTATGTGTCAGAGAAGTACATTTAAGCCTCGCTGTTATCATCACTATGGAATATTCACCAAGTGACGTTTGGCTTAGGAAGACTATTAATGGAGAAAGACCACTCAGAACAAGTTACGGGCTCACACTCCAAGCAGTTCCTTAGAGAATCCTGTTTTTCTCTACTGAATAGAGGGAACCTAGGGGGATGGGACTTTAAGGTAAAGAAATGCTCAGTGAATATTGTTTAATCCTTTGTTTTGCAACAGGGCATTTTGCTATGGGTTCTATTACTTGTTCTCAAGCTGCAAGTAACACCCTGCATATAACATACCAAAGGTGCTTGGCAAAAAAGGAGGAAGTCCCAAAAGTCCTCACTGACCCTTCTCTCCATGTCCCACCTTTGTTCCAGCTAACATGCTCATTCTGTGCTAATGAAGATGGGGGACAGGAGAAAATTAATGTCAAAGGCTTGGTCTGGATCTCAGTTAACCTGCGGTGGGCACTGACTCACTAGATATAACTGCTGCTTCTTCTCAAAGGCGAGTCTGTATCTTCTTCAAAAGCAACAGGGTGTGCCTATGAAACAGCTCTCCAGGGACTTCTACATGGAGGCTAAAAGTGGTGGAGAGAATGCAGGGGCTTCTGAGAGCTGCAAGAGGGTAAAGGCAAATGAAGAAAGCCATCTGAACAGATTTTACAGATTTTTACATTTTACAGATAAAAAGAGTGGAGCCTGGTCTGAAAGATTGAGCTGTACCCAGGCTTTATAAAAATCGTAAGAAATTAATAGTTCCTGCCCAAAGAACATGTATTGGATAAAGAGCAACAGTGCACACAGATGCAACAACCTGCTTCTAATTAGGTTTTTACACCAGCTGAGAACACACTGATCTAGCATTGAAGAAGGATTTCTTTGCAAGGAGGGGAGGAACAAACAGTTTTGTTCAGAGTTTTCAATATTCCTTTCACATTTTGAATGTTTTCTTTCTTTGCTTATTTCCTCTGTCTTGAATGAGAAAATGTGTTGAACAGCTGCCCACAATTCAGAGGTAGAAACATAAATAAAGGCATAGAACGGAAATGAAATAACCTCATGCCCTTCTGTGTTGTAGGATCAAAGGTCAATGTTTCTGCTTTTCAACACATTCAGAATACCATGTATAGGGTTTATTTCCTAAGATATAATTCAAAACAGCCTATGATCTTGGGACTTGCTATGTAAATTATCAGGCAATACCTGGCACTCTTCCCTTGTCCGCTTTGAAATTTGTATTCTGATCAATATCCAGGAAATTGAAATCCCTTCATATCAATATTATAACTATTTACAAGATTCCCTTAGCTGCCTCAACGGTTTCTGATCTCTCTTATTCTACCCTAGAGCTCTATAATAAGCTGTCTGTGATCACTGCTTTCCAAATTTAACTTTCCCCACACTCCAAACTGACATCACTGTAGTTATCAAACTACTTATGTGATATCATCACTTCAGATACAATTTTCTCCACTGCTTATATTATTGTACTCACGCTTACCATGTATCACACTCACCCTATTTGTGTGTGGAGTGGGGTGGGCCCCTCCTCCTCAGTTTGATACACTTGGATTTATTTTTAAACATTTCCTTACCTAAGGCTGCTGCCTTCTGGCTGCTCCCAACTGAGGGATGAGCACGACCCCCCAGCTTCTCCATGCTCAGACATGGGAGGGGTTTGCCAGACCCTTCCCACGGAGGCACCGGCAGAGCTCAAGCTCAGGCAGGGGATGAAACAGGCACTTGGCCTGCAGCAGATGCCGAAAACAGCTCAGCCCAGCTCCGGCCAAGGTGAGCTCAGGCCAGTCCTCAGACCTGTGCTCTCAGCTCAGGGCACAGCCTAAAACCTTTTACTAGAAATGGCAAAAAATTATATTTGTGTTCTGGCCACAGATACAACTGCAATTTTTTATTTTTTTTTTTTTCTCATCTATCTCTTGTTATAGCAAATATGTTCAAAGGCACATCTTACACTCATGCAAAAAAACTATTATAAAAAACCCCCTGCATTGACAAGATAATTTGTATCTAAATACATCTTAATGAAGAATTTCCTGGAACAGATGAACACATACCACTAAGTTATTCAAGTGGACTTTATTTAGTAGATTAACTGGTGGTCTGTTAACCATCCTTCTAATTAGTGAAAGAACCACATTCCTTGAAATTAATTGCATCCTTGTTTGCTGAAGAGAACTGAAAATTTTTTTCTAAAAGTAATAAGTACATTGTGTACTCATACATATATATATATGGTAAAAACATTTTTGTAACCATTTTCTTACACATTACTGAATAACATGAATCTAAAATTGCGATTTATTGCATAGACTTATCTCTGCTTTTATCTGAATGCATAGCATTTATTTTTAATGCTAATGCATCCTCTCTGGAAATATCACTAGTCTGTAATGACATCTTTCTTTTGATTTAAAGATGGGCATGCTTGTATGAACTCAGAAGAGAAAGTTTTTATTTGTTTGCATTATTGCTGCTGCGTATTAAAATTATGAAAGATGAAATGTACAAAATGCTTTATAAAACTTTAATATGATGCGTGTATAAATTAAGTTGTAAAAAATTATTTGTCTCATTGAGACCAAAAATACATGGTTACAGGAAGGTGAGATCCAACTGAAAGAATTCACATACAACGAGAAATGAAGAAAAGCTGTATGTTTACTCTGTACTCTTCTTGCTCACTGACTTTTGGACAGTTTGTTTTCATTTTGGTTTGTTTTTTTCCCCTGTAAAAATTGCTGTAAACGTAAGTTTTTGCATACAGTAAAGCAGATGGAAGGATGGAGACTTTTTAAAATTTTGATATTTTGCTATTGTTTAAGAAATACCAAGTACTGCTAAACTGAAATTTCACAAAGGAGGGGAATGATTGGTTAAAGTTAAATGTTATCGTGGTTACTGAACAAAATTGGTCCTGTTTTACCTCAAAGCAGGACAACTGTGAAGGATTCCCAAGTAATAAGAACAGATTCAAAGTGTTTCTTTTTTCCTGTTGTGATTTTTGACATGAAGTTCAAGGCAGATTACGTGATTTGGAAGAGGAAGTATAATTAATTTAATGGCAACCTGTGATATTTCTGTAGACCATACAAAGCCTGTTACAAGTTTTACAAATGTTAATTAATTTCTGTAATGTGCCATATTAGTATAACACAACTTAGACTGGATGGTTGATGCATCTGAAAATGGATTAAAGATGACCTTTCATGTAGGCAAGCATTATGCAAATGTCAGAAAACTGAATGAGCTGGTCACTTAGCTTGAATATCTTTTTAGACTTGTAAGCTTTGTATAGGATTTTCAAAAGTGTTTATCATTGGCCAAGATTTTCATCACTGCAATCAACAAGACAGGACAGAGGGTAGAAGAAAGAGAAACATAGACTATTTTCAGGTGTTTACTGAATTAAAACTTTGAAAACAGATATTAATACACAGCATTTACAAGAAAAGGAAATGGAAGCAAGAAATTCCTTTACATTTTTTGTGTGCTTTCTTTTCCAAACATTCTTTCTGTCTGTTCTGTGTTAAATCTCTCTTATTCAGGTCTTAAAATGTAGTGCAGGATGACTATTATCTTCTGAAGATGAGCATTAAGAAGGAAAATTAAAGTAGGATAAAGGATGATGAAATTTCTGTAGTGAAAATGAATAAAGACAAACTATAGGCAATAGCGAAAGAACACTAATAACCAGCACTGGGAAACGAGGCATTCTATATTAATGAAGTCCTTTTCTTTTCACTTTGAAATACCATTTTCTCAGCATTAGTAACAATAATAATGGTTCTCTTCACTGCCTGAGAATGCACACAGAACTTTTACAAGGATAATCACATGGTTTTATGAAGATACCCTGCTGCTCCATTGCTGCAGGATTACACTCAGTGGACCTTTTTTTAAGATGCATAACCCTAGCAGACGGGACAGAGAGCACTGATTAAAAAAATGTAAAAGATATATGTTCAGCTAGAGAAAATAAGTTCCCCGTGTTATTTACATATTTTTGTGCATTCAAAGGAAAATAAAAAGGGAAAATTATATTTAAATACATATTTCTTGACTTTTTGATATTTTGCTCTCTGTTTTTTAGTGCATGGACTGTGTTATTCACATTTTGATTTTGGAAATGTTTGCTTTTAAACCATCCGCAACAAAGTTTTCAGGAGATTGCAGCTATTTCAGAAGAAGTAGATGAGTTATCACTTGTAGCATTTGCTTTTTGGGCAGTTGTGGATCACAAAGGATGTTGCATTGTACTCATAAATTTGGATTTCCTGAGTATCAGAGAGACCAGCTATATGGACTTGCTGTGCAAAATCAGAATCTTTGAGAAATATTGTTTTAAATAGACTGTATAGGTAGTTACTGGCATTTTCCTAACCTGGTAGATGCTAGGAAAAATTTCACATACTGAGAAAAATAACAGTCATGATAGAAGCAGAGTTTTAGTCACAACAGCAAGGCCTCTCAGACTCCTTCTGAGATGTATAGATAGCACAGAGAATTTTTTTTTCATCTCAGATTCTGTACCTGGTTATGTTGCTTGGGTCCTGCTTACTGTGCTGAACCGTTCTGAAGATTTCCAGCTAAGCCTGGAGATCTTAGCGTTCACAAGCCCCAGCGAAAGTGAAGAAAGACTTCCAAATTTGGCCAGTGATGATGAAGTGTTAAGTGGTTAATTATCAATGGAATGAACATTCTTATCTCACAGACTATCTAGTCTTTCATTTGAGAATTCTTCTCTGGGTGAATACTTGGAAGTGGCATGGCATGCCATCTTCTCCCCTTCTTGACCCAGGTAACACCTCTTGCAAGTGTCATGTTCAGAATGACAGGAAAAAATACTATCCCTCCAGAGCTTTCGCTTAATTTCTTATATTATTCTCCATTTACAGTTTCATAAAATAAAGTGGACGACCAGCTTAAGATATTCATACAAATTCAGTATCAAACTAGAGCTACACTAGGCAAAACCAGATGCCATGCCCTCCACCGAGGTAGACCTTTGAACGGGGACTTCTATAGAAGCTATGTTTTGTGATTGCATTCCCCTTCCTTCATTATGGTGAGATTAGTGAATTTGCAGCACTGTAATACTTGTAAAAACAACAGCCTACCTAGTATACAAATAATCAAGCACATCCCTGGCCTGCATTCCAGGTGCATTTTTCATGATTACGTAGCAGAGTATATGCTGTTCCTCAGAATCACGAGAGATGCTGAGTTCTAACTAAAGTCACAATGCTAGAGAGCCTCAGAAAATGCTAATGCATTTCAGAGACTATGCTTGCTGGCTGTGGTCCCTGAACATGGTGACAGCCCTTGTGCTGATGCTTCCCATTCTCAAAAGTCTGTCAAACCCAATTAAAAACTGCATTCTAGTAATCCCTGCCCTTTGCAGCAGCAGCTTGCTGTGGAGATATTTAGCGTACTTTCTACCTGCTACAAATAATCCTTCTGTGTTTATTTTCTGTTCCCTTCCCCTTATGCAAACGTGCGTGTACCTACACAAATCTCCTAGAATAAAGAAAACTGCTTGCTCTGTCATCTGTGTCAATATTTTATTATGCATCTTATTTTTTTTTAATGTAAAGTTGTTAGGTTCATCACATAAAACTGAGGATCACGTATTTTCCCTTGCTGATTACCTGTTTTTAAAATGCTTTCAGGAAACATGTCAGGTTGTATGAGAATTCCTAAAACGAGACATCTAACTTAGGTGTCTATGTTATGATGTTCTCTGCCGAGTTTTCCAATATTCAGAAATTGTCTCCACTGCAGGGTGACTGGAACACCACAGATAAACTCCTGCTCTGTATTGCCTTCTGGAGGAGTCTGTCTCTCTCCAATGACCGCAGGAGACTAGGCAGATTGGTCAGTCATACCGAGCCTCAGATTATTTACCATTTTCAATGTGATCACTGTCTCAATTTTGCTGAAATCAGTAGAATTTTGTAATCTCAAACTACAAGAAAGCATTAAAACCTCATTAAGGAAATCTTTTGAGTTCCCTATACTTCAGTGAAATCCAGATTCCTAGGTAAGAAACATAGTTTTGTGTTTATTTTAATGAAATCTGTGAAATATAAGATCCTGAGGATCTTTTCTAAATAGGGACTTGCATACCTGCCAGATAAAATTTTTGATCGTCAGCTGTCTCATTTGTTAATGTATTTCCAGTTTGACTGTTTAAAGTCCCTTTGTGCTGAAATTAGCCAAAACAAAAGATTGTGCCACCACTCTTTGCAGTGAGAAATAAGAAAGTTTCCTTCTTCTTTGGCTCCTGGTACAAATCTAGCATGTAAAATTACTTCTAAAATTAATAAATATTGTTATATACAGAGTAGCCAAAGGGACAAATACCCAATTTCTCCAGTTTTGCTTTATTATTACTGCATTCAGAGAAGATCTTGGAAGCAAATTCCATTGTGAGGTACTAACTACAAAGAAAATTCTTTTAACTCAAGAGTTTTCTGTACCTTGAATAGTTGGAAACTGGGAAGGTAGGTGGTGGAAATAAAATGTATGCATATACCCATGAGTTTCGTTCTCTGCTTGAAGTGTATACTTGAAGCATGACATGCTAGGACACAGCTGAATGAGCATTTGAATAAGCAATGGCAGTTAGATGTGTCTGAGTTCTGCTATGAATTTAACGCTAATGTTTATGGTGTGAAACATTTCTATACACTCATTTCATAGATGTAGTTCCTTGCCTTGAAATTCGATACTCCAATATAAACCTCTGGATATAGCACATCATGGTATTCTACCATTATATCTAAAATATCCAAGTTCTGTTTCAGAAAGTGTGAGAATCCAGAGTAGAAATTATACGAATGTGGAATTAGATTGTTAATCTGTTGTGCTTACAATTTTGAGTGTTTTGTGGATAACACAGGGTGTGTTAAGAGTGGTAACTCATAGATATGTGCATATTCCACACTTAGCTTATGCTTGGTATGAACTTTTTTAAGTACTGTGCAAGGATCTTCTTTGAAATGTTATATAATGCAAGTGAAGTAGCTAATGACAAAGAGGTTGAATGTAGTTTTGTTATAACTACTTTGTTTTCCATTTAGTATTTTGTGAAGTTGGCTTTTTCATTACTCTGTTATAGAAACTAAAGAGTAGAGCCAAGATCCTATCAGGAAAGGAAAAGAATGAGTCACGATTCACCCAGCACAGCTCCTCTTTCCATACCAATTTTGTTCGCGCATATAAAGTTGGCAGGTACAATCTGGAGATTTATTCTAAACAAACTTTGCAATAACATAATTTATTTGCTAATGATTACAGTGAGATGGTAAAGAAATTATCTGAAAAATGTAAAAAGCCACCGGCAAATAACTTGTCTTAAAAAGGGATATTCTTCTGGGTGATGAGAGAAAGAAAAAGAAGTGCCAACTGGCTGAGAAATGTTTGGACTGTACAACTAGTAAGTTTTAAATTTAAATATACATATGCATTGAAAACAATTTAAGTTTTTAATTCTATGTGTACAATATTATTTATTATATACAGATATTCCATGCTTTGAAATCAACTGATTCCATATTGCTAAGAAAACCTGAATTCAATACAAACTAAAATAAACCCAGACCAATTCTGAGTCGGCTAAGTAAATGCTTGTTGGGCCTGCTGGCTTAAAAGTAAAAGAAAAGAAAAACCAACACCCCAAACCTGAACTCCTTTTTATTGATATAATGTCTTCTCTTTTGCCTCCATTTTGTGAATGACTACTGATGGTTATATAAGGAGGACCTTGTTAAGCAAGACAAAATCTCTATTTGTAGTCATCAGTAAACTTTATACTACATCCAAGACTTATCTGCTGATGTTCTTGTGTTACAGCCAAGAAAAAAAAAGAAACATGTAGAAAGGCGGAGACATGAATTTCCCTATCTGTTGAGTTGCTGGGATAGATGACTGTTAAAGCTAAATGATGGTAAGTTTACATAGCTTTATTAGGGTACTGACATTAAAAAAAAAATTTGAGAAAGAAATTTGGATGCAAATTCCTAAGACACTTTTTGGGTTAAAGCGCTATCGTATGTGCATGTATTTCTTAACAGTGAGTTAAACATGTTATAGATAATAATTCTGAATGAGATTCATCTAATGTCTTTATTATACATCAGAGATAGTTGTCCAGACTCCTTTTAGAGAGCATGACATGATTCGTATCATCCCAGAGTAAATATTTAAGTTATGTCTAAGGAACATCACCCAAAGAAGCCTTTTGATCTCCACTGGTTAGCAGATGTACATCTAAGGTGAATGAGAGGTGTTCCATCAAATTTCTCGCTGTCATCTGAGGTGTCTCATGGTAAAACCTATTTCATATATATGAGCTAGATTTGATTACATGCCAAGATAGATCAAGGATTACTTTCTGTGGGAGAAGGTAGGATTTCTTTTTAAGTTTAGGGTTGAAAAATAGTACAAAGCTTTAAGGAATTTATTGTTTTCTACGCTGTCAAGAAGTTTATGCTGTTATAAGTGCTGGTCAGAATACTGCTGTCAGAGAAAATTGGTCATTAAAACCCATTTACTATGGAATTGTTGGTATTGTTCCCTGTGCACAGATTGGGTATTGGTGGAAATATGAAAAATCCTGTTCGAATGTCTAATTTGTAGGCAATACATATTGCACTGTCACAGATACATGTTAGCATGTCATAAAATATGCAGTTAGACAAGCTTCTTGACCTGAACATTTTATTTTATCTTTTTACAAGGGCAAGCTCATACAATGAGAACAAATAAAAAAAACTTGATAAAAAAAAATCACTGGTAAGCAAGGTTTAGCAAAGATTATGGGTGAAGAGATTAAAGAAGAGGATGAAACACTTTTAAAGCAATTTTTTTGGTAAGGGATACAGTAAACAGGGTATTTATGTTAAGAAGTAAATGACGGTCTGAACATAGGAAGAAATAATACCAGGTTTTTACCATTTGTCTTTTTATGATGCCCTCTAATGCCCTCTTTACAGGTAGCAAAACTGTTTTGAAATTCTATTAATAAAGTTGAAAAGTTTGAGTGTGAATTCATTAGGTTTTTAACAGGCATAACTTTCCTAGTCACATAGTCCTCTAAGATGGAATGCAAAGAAGGAAATTGATATGAAGGTGAGACAACACCATCATAAACATGTGAGAAAACAGTTGTAGATTCCATGTCACATGACTAAACTTCACTCTCAGTTTGAATCAAGCATTATCCTGGGTTTTATTGCAGGTCAGTATCTAGACCACAGAAAAACACTTGCCAAATGCTATTGAGAAAAGCTCTGTTCAGTTATGCTTACTGATCAGCTTTTAAAAAGATCAGCATTAAAAGGGGGTCTCAAGGGAGTCCTCTAGCTCTGCTACTGCCCACCGTGTTATTTCTTGCATGATCTTTATGACAGCTCTTACGGCAAATACCTCACATGAGATGCCTTTATGAAAGGTTCTGGCACTGAGTACCTTTGGACACAAGAGTGCTTAGGGCCTCTGAGAAAAATCTGACTGCTTGGAAAGAAACCCTTTGGCAAAAGAACAGAGCCCTTTCCCAGGCTAACAGCACTCTGGGGGTCTCTTTCACCCCTTTACATTCCATAGTCAAAATCTCCCTGGAGAAATTATGCAAATTAAATTCTGTGGGACAGTACTTTTCATTTTTCAAAAAGTGATAATAAAAGCCACTCTGGACCTTTTGGCGTTTGGACTAAAAATTTGAAGTAAGCTTTGTTACCAACTAAACTCAAATAAGACTGGATTTGTCTACCTCCAATTACAGGCCAGCATGAATTTCATGCTGAATTTGGTACTGCTGAATATGGCACCTTGCTACCACATTACATTTTGGATTTTTCATTATTTTTAATGAAGAAGCAAAAAATAATTCAGAAGTTAGCAAATAATTAAAAGCAGACATGATATTCGAACTACTGATTTAGGAATGTAGATGGCTTTGTCTTATTTGCATGTTCTGATAATGATGCATAGATAAAATAATGTAAAACTCACACTATATTTTGTCAACTGTTATTTTTCTTTAAACAATTGGTAAATTGTGGTTTCTCACAGCTCTGTGATTTCAAGAAGTATTTTTTGAGACAGAGAATTTGAAGCATACTTGAAATTACTTTTCTCTAATGAAAATCGCAATTTCTTGAAGATTGCAGATACTTCCAGAAACCTTCTTCAGATTGTTTTGAACAAACAGTAGGTCATAAGTAGAATTCTGAACTGCAGCAGGTTACAGGAATAAAAGAAATACCTGAAAGACAAGGCCATTAATCTGTGTTCATACTGTTTGTTGCTTACTGTATATTAAAGAGCCCTTGGCCTTTTCATGTTGGGAGGATTCTTGATAACTTTTTGTTCATGCGCTTTCAGCTAAATCTAAGCAACAGGACTGGCACATAATTTAATTTAGCTGATTAAGGCAGCAACAGAGGATGACAATGTTCACTATAATAATGAAAATTTTTAAATGGTATTAATTTTCAACAAGCTTTTTATTCATTCTCAGAATTATCTTATTTATTTCTTAATATTCTACCATTTTTTAGATACTTTGCAATAGAGCTGGAGGAACAAATCTGTTTGTGGCTAGCTGAATATAGAGGACAACACTATTTTCAGTAAACAGAGAAACAAAAAATATTTTAGTAATGGAAAAAGAAATAATGTGATTCTTCAAAAAATATTTCAGACCGACTCTCCAGAAACATTGAGTGCCATTTGGGCTTTCCTCTTTTGAATCTTCTATTTAGTCAGTTGTTTTTTTCGTTTGTTTGTTTGTTTTTCTTTTGTGGTGATGATGTTGTTTGTTTTTTTTTTCTGTGTGGCGCTTTTTTTTTTTAAATTATAGCAATTACAGCAGTAAAATTCTATTCTGCAAGAAAACCCAAATGACAAATTTGGAAAATGTAATGTTGCATTGTTTTCAAAATTTCTTAAATGTAATATTTCATTTAAGCAATTTTAGGTTTTTTACAATTTCCAATTTTTTTTTCCTTTTTTTTTCTTTTCAGCTAAAGCTATTGGGCAAATTTAATTTAAAATGTCCCCAGATTCTATTTTCAAAATTTTTCTATATGTTTAAAGAATTCCATCCACTGATACTGTTTGTTTTCTTTTCTTTTTCAATTTCTGTCAGGTTTGCAGGCCCTCATTGTAATTTAGAAGAAACTTTATACTGTCCTGAAGTTTTTCATCTTCTTCATTCAGTGCTCAATCTATAATTCAGAGAGCCAGTTATGTATTTATTATAGCACAGTGGAAGACAGAAGTAGAGTTGATCTGAATCCACGTGTATCGTTACATGAATAAAACCCAAAGAGGATAAACTCTTTAAACAGAATTCAGGAAAAACACAGTCACTGCTGAAGCACGGTCCTGTCTTCCATCTCTTTCCAGGTCTCTTACTGCCTTCAATGAAAGGGGGGAATGAAAACTAAGTCCAAACTGAGTTTCAATAGGAAAGACATTATCCATATATTTTAAAAAATGAACCAAGTTCAGCTGCCCTACTAGCGTCATAATACTAACACTGATGTTTCATGAGGTGGAAAGTGATGCTGCTGTTGGCAAGACCTACCTAGAATTGAATTATTAGAATTACCAGAGAAATGATAGTTTTCTTTCTTTTTAAGATACTGGCTAAAGAAGAAAAGCCTGATTTAGTCTTTAGTCTGATTTCAGTACAGGATCAGGTATATCATTTTGCTTGATTTAGTTCGTCTTTCACAGTCAGTGAAATGTAGATGTGGATGCAATGCAGCCTAAATCTAAACTTTCTCTGAATATGAAATTTCCAGTGGAATCTGTGAAAATGTTATGCAAGGAAAGCTTTTTATATTGATTCAATATGCCTGATTCTGAAAACTGTGCATCCTTTTTCTGTTTTGCACCCCAAATATTAAGCTCTCTGTAACATGCACTAGAGTTTTATCCTTGCTAATCAATGATTTTTTCTATGTCCAGTAATCACGACATAACGTCTGTTCTAAAAACTTCATCCTTTCATCCTTTTATCCTGAAGCTGTAGCATAATCTGTGTTCAAAGCTAATAACGTTTTGCATGGCACTTTGCTCCCCTATCTTTTTGACAAGGAAACCCCTTCTTTTGTCCTATTGCTTAGCTTTGTATCACATATTATTTTTATCATTATTATTAATAAACTCAACCTCCTGACAGCAAGGGTTAAATGACTCTGCTGATAACGATGCTGAATACATAGTGGAGTTGAGAATTCAGATCAGAAAGTTGCCATTCTGAAATGCCACTAGCATATTCTCTATTGAAATGTTTTAGTAGAAGGTATGGAATAATTTCAGAAGAGAAGACAGCAATGGTGTATATATCTGTGCTGTAGTTGGTCTTACTATAGTTTTGATTTTGTTCACACAAGCACTGACTTTTCAAAGATGAAAGCATGAATAGCCTCTCATATTGTCTATATAGTGCTGATTTAGTTTTAAATGGCACTTTACTGATCTGATACCGAGAAAGTGAGTAGGAAAAAAAATGTGTATTTTTATTCAAGGAAAGTAATCTCCAAATTTCTGTCAGGGTATTCATACATGCAATAATCATTATAACCTATATTATTGCTCCACTTTGTATGAGCCAATTAGTCTAAATAAAATCTGCTTCGCATTCACGTTCCTCAGGTTTTATTTTACATTCATAACAAACAAATATGAATGAAATTTAAATTCATGTCTAATCCATTCTTTAGATATGTTATGAAGTGTCTCATTTCCTTTTTTATTACCCTGGATTTTCATTTGGTCTGCTTAAGCATTGTAAGATAAGCATCTATTTTAATAATCATAAAAAATGCATTTCTATTCATTTTATAGTATTCTGCTTGTTGCTTTGAGATAATTTCTTTAACATTAATGATACGTTTTCTTCCATGTATTATGCTTCCCTTGTGTATCAACTTGGGATAATCTTGTCTCCAGCTTGCTGAAAAATGTGCTAGGGAACCTCTGTGTACTTTCATATAAATGACATATATAAAGTCTGCACAACTGGTGTCAACTAAATTTCCTTATTTAGGCTGAGGAAATAAATAATCCTACAAAGGGAAAATAGTTCAATTTGTCCACACTGTGTTCCAATTTAATTAAGATTCAACATCTGAAATGAGTAGAATTCTGGGGAATGTATTAACAATTACACATAGCAAAAGCCCCAGAAAATCCTGCCTGTAAAATCATAGGAGGATAATCAGAAATTTTTCTATACCTCAGAAATCTAGAGATAGCTTTCTATTAACTGATTTTTGAACTGTCACGGGCTGTGAGTTCTCTACATGATTTGTATAGGAATACCCATGCCACTGAACTTAAGTACAGGATGCACTGGGGTTGCACTGAATCATAATTTAAATTACTGCAAGTACATATTATACTGTTATAGCAGTAGTTTTAGCTTAGGTATTAGGAAGAAATTCTTTACTGGAACGGGTTGCCCAGAGAACTTGTGGATGCCCCATCCCTGGTGGTTTTCAAGGCTGGGCTGGATGGGGCTTTGAGCAACCTGGTCTAGTGGAAGGTGTCCCTGCCCATGGCAGGGGGGGTGGAACTAAGTGATCTTTAAGGTCCCTTCCAATCTAAACCATTCAATGATTCTATGATGTTTCTATGACATATCTTTCAAATTTTCTGTAGATGTTTCAACTAATTAAAAATAAAGAGGAATTAAAGACCGAATTGAGTTGATCCTCAAACAAAATTGTAAGCCAAAATTGAAATATATAATTAAAAATCCTGAAATATATTACTCTGGGTCAGTGAAAGAATTTTTTTTTTTTTTATAATTTCAAAATATTTCCTCTGAATTTGAAAGTAGGAGGTTCTCAAATGGAAAATTCTGAACATTTTCAGGCACGTATGCTACAGGACTGTAAGTTTAATATTCTATCCAATAAAGAATATGTTTTTTGAAAAGTACTGCTAAACTTAATCACATTTTAGAAAATATTTCTGTTACTACTGCATTTTAGAAGATACAGAAAAAAATTTAATTACTTTGCTCTGATACTCATCATGACCAATGTTATAAATCAGTTATGTGCTCCAAATGTTCATCTAATAATCCATCTGAAGGACAATACAGTACTACCTAAAGTGGACTGGATTTTATTCAAAATACCATCTCTACTAGCCTGGGGATTTTTGTTGGTAAAGAAACGTTGTTCAACTGAGTTCTAAATTTTTAGCGTGCTTTCTCCCTTCATCTTTTCGGAAATAATTTAGGCTTCTTCCTGTGCATCCCTGGGTATATTCTGCACTGCCTGGTCAGTAGACTGTGGTCCTTTGTGGAAAATCCTGCGAGAGTCAGGCATAGAGCGGGTGGATGAAGGGAAAGATTCCAGGAACATTCTTGCCTCACACCCCTTCCACTGAGCTACTTGGCCTCAAAGTACAGCCAAGTACCCTGTAAATATACTTATTTCCTCCAAACCTGACCCTGTGGCTGCAGTCACTTCCTGCATACCTCTGGCCTTGGATGCTCCTCTTATGTTAAGGCTTCCTTCACCTTTTTCTCTCCTTGCAAAACTCCTTGGCATGCCTCTACCAGGGATGACAGAACAGAGATGGGAACGTCCTGAGGTTGGACTATGCATGTGCTCTGAAGGAGCTGGAAATACAGGACACGGGGCTTTTAAAGGCACCTGTCCCACATCTGGGAGGAGGAACAATGACCTTTTTTCATGAAAGCCAGTGCTAGATGTAGAGGAAACACAGCATATGGGTATTTTTTAACAGTTAGTTCCTACCTATAATTTCCTAACTATATATAGAAACATAAAGGTATATATGCATGTCTGCATGTATTTAACACTCCATCTTTCCTGTTGGCTACTTTGGTTCACTCTGCCTTTTGCCTGACAATCTCTGTAGCACATTCTGTTTTCAGTCTCACTTGAACTACTTTGCATTTGCTGAGCACACTTTATCTCCTTAAATCCTGTCTTCTTTATGCTCCTCTCCTCAAACCATCCTTCCTGCTTTCAGATTTAAAGCCCGCAGCAGCTTTCTCTTGAAACATTATGCTGATATTTGTCTCCTGTAAAGTTACACGTGAATTTTATTATTGAGCTGCTGAGTTAATATATGTAAAGCACTTTTGTGCTCCATTCAGTCTGTTTCAATCCTTAATGGATATAACACACCAGTTCCCAAAGCCAGTGCACACAGGAAACCTGGTATTAACCTCCAGCCACCGCATATTCTACAACTTAAAAGACATAGACTATAACTTTAAGGCACTGTGCATAATGAGTGTGAAAAACTGATCTACATGGCTGGTAGGTTTAGAGACACTATACCTGAGACATGTGTGATGTTGCTGTCATCATTGAAATATTACCAAGTTACTCCCCATACACCTTTTAAAGGAAACAGACGTTATCTGTATAGTGATTCATTCTTTATACTTCTCTTGACATTTTTCTTTTAAATACTTGTGTCTGTGCACTCTGTAAATGTTTTTATGTTGTGAAAAGGGGAACTACATGACCTATGAATAGGTTACACTACACTGAAACTCTGTTTTGGGATTTGAAGTGAGTAGTGAGACATTCGTAGACCTTCCTGTGCATTGCAATATCTAAGGCATTTGTAACGCTTATGCAAAATTTAAGTGAGGTGATTCACCGCATAGCTGCATCCTCAGGACAAATTTAAGTACCTAAGCACACTATATTGTGTATGAGAGGAAGCACTTCAGGATGGGATTCTCAGAGATCTGTTGAGTGGGAAGCTGATAAAGCTGAATTAAATGCAAGAATAAGGGTTAGGGTTCAGTTGCTTTCCTGGGTGCATAATGCAAGAATCAAACTAATCTCTCACTATGGATGCTTTTCTCCACTCAGGATCCTGGGTTGTGAATGCTATCCTTGTGCATGCTACAAAAAAAACCAGGTTTTCCTGGTTTGGCTTGGTTTGGTTTGGTTTTTTGACAGCACCCAGGGGAAGAAGCCTGGTTTAGATGGAAGATATGAACTTTAGGCACAAGTGTGTGTAGGGTCTATTCAGCTGGTGAAATCTAAAATACTAATCATAGTCCAGTGGTCTGGCTAAGTACTGGTAAGAAAAGATCATGACATATTTTATTAGCAGACCTGTTTTGCAAGAGGAATTAAGAAAGTCTCACCTCAAAATACCTCAAAAATCTTTGGTCTGAACACTTCATGAGGTTTCCTGCCACTCAACTCACATCCCTGCATCATGCTTATGACTTCCTCCCTCATGACACAATTCCTCCCACATTCTCTTCTGCTCTACAGCTATGCTGTTTTGCCTGTGCTCTGAACACTTTGAAAGCACAGGGCTCTTGATCACTGCTCCTCCAGTTCCTTGGGAATCCGGACGCTGACTTCAGAGCTCTTAAAATTTCCTCAAGTTTAAGGTCACTGATAGCTTTGGTCTTACAAAAGAATCTTGCTGGCTAACTAAAGGCACAGAATTAATCCACAACCCTTTAGATGAAAAGGCAATAATCAGACTAGGGACTGTAGCTCTGATAGCTAAAGTTTATGTGTATCACTTCCCAGTCAGGGGAAGACAAGTGAAAAAAAATCTGTTTTCTTATGCATATTCCCTTTTCTTGACCTTGCTGACACTAATGGAAAGAGGCAAGGTGGTTTCCAAGTTCATTATCTCCTTCATCATTGGCCTACAGAGAAAGCTCTCCAGTAAAGGAACAACCCCCTGTGTTTGCAGATTTAGGCATTTTTGTCATTCCTATTTGCACTTTGTTAAAACTCGTCCAAATACGCATTTTACATTATAGTAAATTTTTAACATGTGAAACAAAGCATTGGAGGGAGAAGTGTGCTTCATTATTAAATCCTCAAAGGCTTTCCAGTTACTTTTTGTCTTTTTATAATAAGATAAAGCTCTTCTTTAAAGACTGCCGGGGAAGTTAGGCTATTTAAACAAATGCATTTTAATCTGCATAGTGTGTGTTTTCCCAGTTGTAGCTTCCCTTTGGACTGTTCATACTTTTAATTTAATATTTGTATCTGAACAGTGACAAGATCATTTCCATTCTCCTCTCCTTGCCTGCCTTGTCTCCTGCCGTTTCTTCTCTCATTGAATATAAAGACAAGTAGTTTCTTGGCTTCAGTGGGATCAGAACTTGTTTCCTACATTTAAATAGAATATGGAAATACACAAAGGATTTACAGTGCTGGAATAAAATTGACTTGGTGCTCCAAATATACCTGTTTTACATTTCCATGAATGGTTGCCAGTTCCCGAAATAATGCAGAATAATTTTAGTCTTGAAGAGGAGGACAGATACCATCAGACATGTCATGCCAGTTGAAAGGATGCCGTGGGGGTTGTCTTTGTCTGAGCTTCAATGGAAGGAAAAAGTTCATAATATTACAGCATCCTTAGTCCCAGTGTCCAGAAACAGGACTCAGAGATGGTCCGGAAATAAAACCATAGCAGGTGTTTATATTCTGGTCCCTGAGCTGTGCGCAAACCTCAGTGGTTTGCTTGCTGTCGGGATGGGGGAAATTCCATTTTTTCTGAAGGAAAACTACATGTATTAAAAAGTGTATTTATGAGAGTCAGTTTATAAAAATGTATGAAAACCACTTTTTATTTTTAATTACTGCCTGGCTCTTCCTTCTATTCCTCCTGCCAGCTTTCCAGTTAAATATGTATTTGAAGGTAAAGAACAGTTTGGCCATGAGTAACACCATCTTTGGAATAAGTTGAACTAAAAAGGTAGAATTTCAGGAATGCTGTCAAATGCAAAAAATGTGTGAAGCCTGCAAGTTTCTTCCCTGGAACAGGATAAAAATTGGCAGCACTCATGTCACCCTGGAGAATCACTGTCTGGCAGAATATCACCCCAGCCCAAGGGTGTTACATAACCCTCTTCAGAGAAAACTTGTTTTTTCAAAACTGTTTGGATGACTGATGCTGATTTCTGTTCTAAAGATATGCAAGTCTTTTGCATAGTCATGAAACAGAGGAAGAATCCTTCCATCCATTTGATTTCAGAGTGCAATTGCCGTCTGCTTCAGCTCCATCTTTATGCAAAGAATTTTTTCTCCTCTTGTTGATCCATGAAGTACATTTTGCATTTCAGAAACAGAACAACACAAAGGCCACCCACAAGAAGGAAACATAACAAGTGCAGAAGTCAGGGATTTTTTTCTTTTCTAACAGCTTTAAATCTGGATGATTTTTTATGAGAAACCGAGTAAATGTGTGCAGATTAGTGCAGTGAAAAGAAGACCACTTTTAATATTGGAGGAAATGAATGTGGGAAAACCTTGTTATCGGGCAAGGAACTCTTCACATGCTGAGGAATTAAAAATATGTTTTGTAACTTTAACAAGAGCTCAAGCTATTCTGTCAAGTTGCAAAAAGAATAAGATGACTCAGAAAAAAATGAACTTTAAAGTGAGCCAGATGCCACAATAGAGATGATTCAGAAAATCGTACTTCCTCAGGAAAGACTTCAGTAAGCAACATGTTATTAAATATTTTAATACACATGGCCAAGTGTATTGAGAGTGGCTTTCAGTCCTTGTCAGTCATGTTCCATGTTCTAGAAAAGAAAGACAAAGGCTGTCAAAGTACACTTAAATACCCATAATAATAGACCCTTTGGATACAAATATTACTAAGATATAAGGTCATGCAAATAAATTAAGTTTGGTACATTTTTGTGTTAAAAAATGACCTTTTAATCAAATTTGGAAAAAAGAGAAGTTTGCAGAAAACAAAAAACTCTTGGCATTACTGCAACATGAACAGTATCACTATTCTATTAAGTATTTTTCTGAAGAATTGTGTGCTTGTATACAATTCTGTTGCTCACACTTTAAAAATGCTTTAATATATGAAATTAACATATTCTATACATTATTTTATGATTCTGTCCTTGATGGATAAATGCTTTGACAGCATCTGTTTTACACACTTCTGTGGCCACATGGTCTTTAATTATATATCCTTGTGATAGCTATGGCTTTGAACAAGTAAAAGGCTCTTGTGGCATGGATTATAAAAGCAGCATGTTGGTGTCTACATGCCTTTTGGACTAGATTCTTGAAAGGTAATGCAGTGTTTCTTCATGGCAATATGACCATCTGTAAGGACTACCAAAACCTGTCATTTATATTACATTTCAAATATCTGGACTTTCTTAGAGGTCTTTGAAGGGAAAAGTAGAAAAAGAAACGGTGTTTTCTTTTACTTGTTGGTCAAGCAGAACACAAGTGCTCCCATGTGAAAAATTAAACTTATGTTGCCTTATCTATTTTTAAGTTTACAGCCCTCTGTATTTTCTAAATGTTATACATTTATTAAATAAGTAACAATGCCATATGTATTTAATCGTTTTTTTTCACTGCTTAGGTACAGACTTGTCATACAAGAAAACTGTGTGTAGGATGTTTTGGTTTCTGTTCTGATAAAAAATGTTTGGTTGAGCAGAATACATGAAGAGACCTTATTTTTTAGACTCCATTATACAACAGCCCCAGTTTCAGGGGAACACTATGTTCTTCTCATAATAATTTCTCAAACAACTCGTCATGTTTAAGATGTTTAAAGTGAAATTACTTAAATCGGTTTTGCTATCTTTGGAAACACTGCATTTTGTTACTGGAAGGCTGAAAAATTGAATTGCGAATCAATAAAATGAAAAACAATAGATGTAAGTAATATCACATACTGCAAATTTTAATCTGACAAATGTCAGGACAGCAATTTTGATGATCATGTTTATCGGAGAATTGAATGCTGCTGCATATGGCCTCATTTTTCTAGAAAACTTACACATGTCCTTATCTGTAAGTTACCCCTCTGGGTTATCAAATCCCATCTGTGTACACAACAAACATTTATCCTATTGAAAGGCAGGGTTAAGTTTCTATGTCATTTCATTTTTTAAGTCATGAGGACTTGCAAAGAGGAAAACATAACTGGGATGACTGTTTTCACACCAAAGTTCTTATGCATGGCCTGTGTTTCTCAACTTCTCTCAATTTACTTCAATTACAGTGGTCCTTGTGTTTATGTGGAAATGTTTGTATGTTGGAAAACTGTCTATATGATGACAAGTGGAACAGCACCAACAGGAGAGATCTGAGCTATGTCTACATAAGCAAATGATGTGGTTCAGTCAAAATGGATTTATACAGCGTAATAGTTGGTGCTGAAAGCCTGATGCCCACACTGTTATCATTTCTGAGAATATACTTCAGGTTGGCTTTCGTGCTGTCTTATGGGCTGAATGACTGATAACCGTCAGAGCGCATTAGGCATCCTGGATTGAATTTTCCAATTTAATTTAATCCATAAGGAATTGAGCTGATGCACTATGAGAATGCTGCACAGTGTGAACTGAACAGCATTTAAGTGGACTCAACTTGAAGATTCACTTCTGAAGTGTACTTCTGCTTTGAACTAGGAAAAATTAATAATGGAGATGCAGAGAGTCCCAATTTCAGAACATTATGACATTCCTTAGTCGTAGGACACTGGTTCAAAATCACTGCTCTGAATCATAGTACAAAGAATATTTAAAACCTGGTTACCTACAACTTCTAGGTGAACTATTGTTCATTCGGAGGTAGGGCTGTCTGGGACACAGCTTGTCAAAAAGATAAATAACACAGCAGATATACTGCAAATGGCAATTTTATCATGCTTATTTCTGACTTGCATGGGGAAAGTTATCAATGCCTAGGAAAAATATGTTCCTAGGAAGCTCGGGGTTTTGTTTTTTGTTTTGTTTTTTTTTTTTTCCTTTTAAGAATTTTGCAAATACTACAGACACACTGAAGTTTCAATTCTTAAATTTTAGGCCAAATAAAGGTAGAAAACCAGCGGCATTATAGAATTCTTTTGTGAGCAGCACCATGTTCTGTTCATCAATCTTCTATGCCCATTTTCTTAGCCCTCACTGGGAAATTAAATAATCCTGACTGACAACTGACACATTAATTGCCTTTGAGGGAGCACACCTTTAAAAAGCAGTAATTTAAAGTCTTCTGCTTTGGTGGAAGAACCAATTTGCAGCATCATCAGTCAGGGTTTTGACATGTAACTTTGCACTTGCCATTTTGTTAATAAAGAATCACACTTGAATCCTGAGAGAGTGTTTCCCTAAAGAGAAACTTAGATGTCTTTGTGAAATTAAGATGACTTTGATAGGGACATGTAATGAATGTTTAAATGAGTTATTAACCTTTCATGACTTCAGTGAGTGTTACTGCAAGACAATTCATCATTATATTGTCATAAACTGCAAAAAAGTGAATATCA
This sequence comes from Ibidorhyncha struthersii, assembly GCA_013398815.1. Lineage (NCBI taxonomy): Eukaryota > Metazoa > Chordata > Aves > Charadriiformes > Charadriidae > Ibidorhyncha > Ibidorhyncha struthersii. The sequence goes on from VZSZ01005630.1 coordinate 105,265, forward strand.
CTAAGATTCATTTCTTTAAAAGTTTATTTCTTGCTAGTTTTCTGCATAACAAAACCATCTTCTTGTTTATCTAATGTTTAATAAGCTGTATGAAAAGAGAATATGTTGATAACTTTGAATATATATCAATAAACAAATGGGAAATTAAAAAATATTCCTTCAGTAATTAATATTTTCAAATATTTAATTCACATCAAATTTTCACATGTGTTGTTTATTAAGTCAAGAATAGTTATATCATGTTCCTTTCCATCAAAGATAGTCTATGTATGTATATCAGTTTATCAGAAAAGAACTTGCCTTTTTCCTGCCCTGTGCAAAATATCAATCAAATGGGAAATTTTAGAAATTCTAAAATTCAAAATCATCATATTCAAATAGATGCTCGCATTCTGAGGGGGAGTACATTTTCAATACTTTAAGCTTCTATTTTTTTTAGATGGATTGGGTGCATTCAAAAGTCACTTTTCAGGCTAAAAACTTAGGGGGTTTTATTATTGATTTTCTTGTTGGGTTGTGTTTTGGTTTTCTTTGGTTTTTTTCATATGCCTAGTTTCCCTCACAAGGTAGTTTTGATGGATTTTCTTTTTACCTTCCTAGTTAAAAACAGTTTGATTACCTTAGCCTTGATTACAGTTTGGAAAATGGAGAAAACTATCATGTAAATTCTTTTCAGGAAGTATAGTTTTTCACGAAGAAAAAATCTACACTTATCAGTAAACTTGTTTTCAGTGCAGTTTTTAACTATATTTAGAATAGTACTTAATAGGAGGCTAATGATTACTCTTTAATAGTTTGTAAAGCATGTCATGTCTTTAGATCTGCTGACGTATCTGAGCTCTATTGAATCAGATATGTTCTTTATAAAGGAACAATTATATTGCACAACAGTAAGAATTCTTGTTTCTGAGGCAAGCTATACACATTCTTTAATTCTCTTTACATAGGTCTAAGTGTCTTGAGTCAATACTTTCTTTTAATGACTAAAACCTATTAGTCAATACTAAGAAATCTTTATATTAAATTTTAATAAATAATAAGATATTATAAAATTCCTTATTTCTTCATTTTCAAAAGACTATTTTAAAATAAGGTGAGAAATTGCTAATACTTTGAGGTTACTAAAGGCTATTTCATTTAGTAATACACTGTAAGTACATAGGGAAACAAATAACGGAAAAAGTAACTTACGTGCAAACCAAAATGTTGGGAATGAAGACTTTAAGCTATAATACGAAGGAATATCTAGGACTGGAAATGCACTGTTTTGGGGAGGTGACACGTGTTCTCCAAGAGCTGTAAATTATTATACACAGTATGAAACTGGAATCGAACAAAGGTATGAGATAATTATCCACAACAGGAGCTATATGTCCTTTCGACACAATTCTGTGACAATTACAAAAAAAATGCTGCCCTTTCCTGTAATGTATTTGCTCTTGTTATTTGTCATTTTTGTCATCATGTCAGCAATTTCAAATTTGAAAGTAAAATCATACCAAATTGTCACAGTGGTAGTTCATGCAGTGTTAGAACTACATTTATGTGATTGTTTTAGTAAATGGCTCATTGGAAAAATATTTTCTGCTCAGTTGAAAGTTTTGCTGCAGGGACTAAAGCATATGAATGTGAAATACAAATTCAAGTTATTCATGCATAAAAATTGACCTTTCCCTGATATGTTCTTAACAAAAATGTTCACTAAGTTGACTATGAACTGGAAGTTTGCATGTGTTTCATTTTACTATTACCATTGACAATAAAATTAATACAATTTCTTTCCATTAAAGATATCTTAAATTTAGTTTAATTTAGCTAAAACATAAAATTCACATAAGTAAAAAAACCACTTCAATTTTATAGACATTTTTTTGCTTAAAAAAAAGATCATATAAATTTCTGATGTGCAATGATCTCATTTTTTATGTCCTGTTTATTCTAAAGCAACACATAAGAATAAGAAAAAGCAATAATTTTGCCTGACTTCTAATAGATCTTTGTTTTACAAAGTTATTGTGGATGCATACAAAAGCTACACTAGAAATACCGAAGATGTTTCAGTTCAGAATCTGTTATGTCTGGGATCATCATTGGAGATATGAAAACTACAGGGAATTGTGTTTTCTCTGCTGTTTGCACCTGTGGCACCAAGTAAATAAAGATTACAGATATGAACATTTGCATATTCAAGATATTTTTGGTATTACAGTCATCTGGCTCCACCCAGAACTCATATCATCATATGCAAAAAGCTTGTCACAATGTTCTCAAAAGTAATCCAAATTTTTTTCTTACCTGTTCCAAACTGTAATTAACTTTCTTACGAAATGGAAATTCAATCTTTTAAGAGATCTTCCTATTTGATAATGTACAAAAAGGTTAAACCAGTGCATTAGTACAGAAGAAACAAAAGGGTTAGAAAGTATAGGTGAACACTGAACCATTAAGCTTGCTAGGTAATAGACACAGAATCAATTCCTGCCCATTGCTGTAGCCAACAAAGGGGCAACACTATTTTTTCTGAAACCGGTATCTAGTTACCTCAACCTGATTTCTGAAACTGGGAAGTTTCTAACATCCTAATGCAGAGTTTCAGAGTAAGACCTTTAAAAAATCACAACAATTACTTGTGATTTTTGCCTTACTGGCCAAGTCACTAGTAAAACAGTGTTTTCTTACCCACTCTACAAGAAGTTGTCAGTACTAAGACACACTGAGTGCTGGCTCAACCTGAGTGTACTGGGAAAAGGGTTTGTTAGATGAGAATGTCTGCTGGGTGCAAGAAGCCTGGGAAAGGAGGGAAGAGTGTGCACATGTGTTTATGTGTGCACAGGACTGGCAGTTCTGGAGCCACAACTTGCTTTCAAGTACCTTCTTAATTATACAGGAGGATACTACTTCCACAAAGGGTTTCTTTTTCTCACTGTGTAGGAAAAATGTGCTTAGAAGCTTGAAATTACCTTCTACAGGGAACAGGAATCTGCTTGTTCTTAGCACTTGAACACTTTCTTTTGCAGTTTAAATAATATATTTTCAAGAGAGCTCTTTTTGATGTACTCTCAAATAGATAAGTAATAACATTTTTGGGGCCCCAACTCCACTAGGTTGAAAATGTCAGCCTGCTTAGGTGCTCTTGGTAGAGGGAAAAGACAAATAGGAGAGCCTCGCTTCTTTGATTTCTTGGAGGCCTGGTTCACCAGACAGATGAGAGGAAATTCTCTGTATAGCTTGCTGCCAATTCTCCTCCTGCTGGAGGATGGAGGACCGTTCATACTGCAGATGAAAGCACATGCTGTTGCACAGATGTATGAAACTCAGAATTTCTGTTTGTAGAGATGCTGTGAGTTTTCACTCCATTGCTCACATGACCCAGATGAAAGTTAGTGACTCTTGCTAAAGGGAGAAAGTTTGAGTGGTCTTTGGGTGGTTTGACAGCACTGTGTTGGAGTAATTTGTGTTTTTTTTCACAATAATTTAATGCACAAGACAGAATTAAGAATGTTAAGAATTTGGAACATCCTATCCCTAGGACATCTCTAGGATATCTCCACACAGAATAAGCCCTGCTCTCTTATGCTGAAGTAGGTATGAAGAAAATGATAGCATAAATATACTCAGCAGATTTTGACTTGAGAAGAAAGTTATGCTAATTCTTTCCTGTTCTGTGAAGCTTATTTTCATATGCTTTACTTCTCCCACACTCTCCATTTTCCTGTATTTTCATTTGAAATAAAACACAGAGCAGGAGGCAGAATCTTACTTCATTGGTATTGGTGCAACTTCAGCAAAATTGTACAAGAAAAATTTGGACCAATGACTCTGAGAAACTTTCATTAAATGGGAGTTTGCCCCGTAGCACATTTGCAAGCTGTTCAGATTTCTGCTAAGTTACGTTAATCAATCTCCATAACAAGAGCCTAGTTTTGTGGAATGCCTGAGGCCCTCTAATTCCCTGTTGGTTTCTATAGGGAAATTCTCAGGTTTGGTCAACTTTTTCAGAGGAAATATCGTTTGTTAAGAATGTATCCACAACTCCTGATATCTTTGCCTGTGCTAAGAAAAAAATCCCTACCTGTTGCTTGGAGTAAAGTGTTCTCTTAATTCTTTCTTTACATTACTGCTCTCTAAAGCACCCCGAGTCATTTCAGCTATGCCCCTGTTCACCTAGAATTTTGCAAGTGCCTCATTTTGTTGGAAGAATGATATTTCAAAGGAGATTTTGATTAAAAATTTTCTGAAGTTAAGCGGAATCTAGAAACTTACATATAGGCTTGATTTCTGCACAGAAGAAATTCTGAAGACCACAGATATATAGAACTAAAAACAAAATGTGGAAAAAATCCTGAGCTGGCTTGTCCATGTTTAAGTGAAATGTATTACAGATCTTTGTCATTCTGTTTTGTGAGACTGAAGACAAAAGTAAAAAAAAAAAAAAAATTCATGAGGTCTCGAACAGTTTGTGTCCTTGATATATGGGAAGCTTAATTTTCCAGTCTGGAATTTAGTGACTTTAGAGAAATTCTAGCCATACTGCTGAGAAAATTGGAAGTAATGTTTTACTGAGAATTCAGCTGTTTGGAATAAGGCAACTTCAGGTGTTAATATGTTAACACTTTCCTTCCCAAATTGAAAGTATATAGTCTTAAAGGAGAGAAGAGTGGACTGTTGCAAAGTAATATGCTATGTTTGATGTGCTATGGGAGTCTGGCAACAGAACTGAACTGATTTTAACAGCAGATATTACCCCTTGATTTTTGTAGTCACTGATGAGCATGCATCATGTTTGAACAAGGTGGAGGGATGATTCAGTTTATATGACTCCACTGGCATGGCTTTGTTTCTACCTGTACTGAGACCTGCTCTCAGTTTAAGATGAACTCTTTTATGTTACTTCAGTATGAGGTCCTTGATAGCCTGATTCTTTTCTCAAGTCTCTTCCAGTTCTAGCAATGCAGAAATCACTCTTTTCTTTTTTCCCTTTTTTCTTTTTTCATTTTTTTATTTGTCCTTTTATCTTTTTTATTTTTTCTCTTTTCTATTTTTTCTATTTTTTCCTTTTTTCTTTCTTCTTCATTCTTTTTTCTTTCTCTTTTATTTTTCCCTCTCCTCTCCTCTCCTCTCCGCTCCTCTC
>VZSZ01005630.1:110514-139478 GCA_013398815.1 Ibidorhyncha struthersii
CTCTCCTGTTAGTATACCCAACAAACATCTATCTGGTGGCTTCCTTAATAATAGCTACTTAAATTTCCCTTTCTATTTTCTGTTTCTTTGTGTGAAAACAAGATACGGGCTGGTTGCTCTTCTTCAAAGGACCCAGGCAAGACAGTAGTTATTTTTTCTTATGTCCCCTTTTCGTTTTCACTGTCTTTACACAAAATTAAGACATCTGCAGAGCATACCTAAAAAGACCTTAGTAGAAAGGTAAACGGACATACTCATAACTTAATACCATTCCTTTTAATCTTTAAGATTTAATTATTTTTCACCTCTAATAAAAACAGTATTTAAGTAAAACAAAACTGTTAATTTCAGGTTCTTACAGGAAGATCTAGAGAAATGCACACCTACCTGGAAGTGGAGCTTTGTCTCAGCAAAGAGTTCTTAAATAGAAAGAGCTGACCATGTGAATAGCCCAGGTTTCACTCCCTTCTTGGGGAAGTCTGCATGTCCTATAGTCTTGCAGTTAGGACTTTTTTTTAAAGTTAAAACTAGAATTTTGGCAATCCAAAGAGCAGAAAAAACTTCTTTATTTTTCAAGTAATTGAAGTGTCATATTTGAGGAACAAAAAGCATAGGTTATGTTCTTATTCTATATGAATTTTTCTCCTAGAAGTTTTGTAACTTGAAATGTTTGCATTTTCTATGGTAGCAACCCTTTCAGTTATTTTGTGGGGATGATGTTTCTGATGGACATGTCCTTAGCTATGTATGTTTAACATACATTTTACTCTTAAAAGAAATTTTTAATTTATATTTTGGGTTTTTTGCCTGTGAGTTTAAGGTTCCCTTAGGTTCAAATCTTATTATGAAGAGGAAAATTAATTTAGATTTCCTGCTTTAACCATTAAGGACAAATGGAGTAGTAGTATCTTTTCCTTTTGCCATTGTGAAAGTGATTTGGATGATGAATGCCTGACTTGTGAACCTGGTGGAACATTGCTGAGAACTTTATAGCCAAGCATTCCACAATGTCAATGTGCAGGTGTTTATAGCATGTCTGCGAACACAAAACGATGTAAGCTCTTATTGAAATACCAGGTAGAGTATTGAAATACCAGATGGATGCTTAGGTATTTTAGAAGAGGAGGACAGCAAGAGCTAAGTTATGCGATAAAAGGCTATGCATATGCATAAAGGAAGACAGAGGAACCCCAACAAGCCAGTCAGAGAAAAAATCCCTTCTTGGCCCCTCCAGCTCTGTCCCAGGAGAGCTTCAGGCCCATGGCCCACGGCCCACGTTACAGCCGTCACCATGAGGCCGTGGGAGCTTATTTCTAGTTCACCTTTCACACTGAGTGTGGTGACTGCCTGTGGGTATGGGACACACTATGGGATGCAGGGCAAGAATATTTTGGGATTGTACAAGACTTTTAATGGGGTATTTGACTCTGACTGGATGCCAGGTGCCCACCAAAGCCACGCTATCACTCCCCTTTTCAGTTAGACAGGGGAGAGAAAATATAACAAAAGTCTTGTGGGTGAAAATAAGGATGGGGATATCACTCGGCAATTACCCTCTTTGACAAAACTGACTTGACTTGGGGAAAATGATTTTAAATTATTACCAATCAAATCAGATCAGGATAATACGAAAATAAAAACAAATCTTAAAACAACTTCCCCCCACCCCTCCCTTCTCCTTGGGCTCAACTTCACTCCCAATTTTCCCTGCCTCCTACTCCCAAGAGGCACAGGGGGACAGTGAATGGGGGTTGTGGTTAGTTCATCACATTATCTCTGTATCTCCTTCTTCCTCATGGGAAGGACTCCTCACACTCTTTCCCTGCTCCAGCATGGGGTCCCTCCCACAGGAGTCAATTCTGCATGAACTTCTCCAAGGTGGGTCCTTCCCACGGGCTGCAGTTCTTCATGAACTTCTCCTGCACGGGTCCTTTCCACGGGGTGTAGTCCTTCAGCAACAGACTGCTCCAGCATGGGGTCCCTCCCACAGGAGTCAATTCTGCATGAACTTCTCCAAGGTGGGTCCTTCCCACGGGCTGCAGTTCTTCATGAACTTCTCCTGCACGGGTCCTTTCCACGGGGTGTAGTCCTTCAGCAACAGACTGCTCCAGCATGGGTGCCCCACAGGGTCACAAGGCTTGCCAACAAGCTTGCTCCAGCATGGGCTCCCCTCTCCACAGTTTCACAGATCCTACCAGGAGACTACTGCAGTGCAGTGTCTCCATGGGTTTACAGCTTCCTTCAGGCACATCCACCTGCTCTGGTGTGGGGTCCTCCACAGGCTGCAGGTGGATATATGCTCCACTGTTAATCTCCATGGGCTGCACGGGCACAGCCTGCCTCACCATGGTCTTCACCAGGGGCTGCAGGGGAATCTCTGCTCCAGCGCCTGGAGCACCTTCTCCCCTTCCTTCTCTGACCTTGGTGTCTGCAGGGTTGTTTCACATATTCTCACTCCTTTCTTCTGAGTGCTGATGGTGTTATGCAAGTTTTTTGCCCCCGTCTTAAATATTTTATCCAAGAGGTGCTATCACCATCGTTGATTGCCTCAGCCTGGGCCAGTGGCTCTACTGGACGTAGAGGAAGCTTTTAGAAGCTTCTCACAGAAGCCCTCCCCTGTAGATCCCTGCTACCAAAGCCTTGCCACGCAAACCCAGTACAGGGAGAAAACAAAGGCAGGGAAGGGGGAGGATCAAGGTGGTGTGGTGAGGAACAAACAAGGGTAAATAGAGGCATAAAGGATAAAAAGGGCTGGTTGCATGTAAACCATGGCCAGCTGGAGAAACCTTGAGGTCTGGAGTTTGACTGAGACACCTATTTTCATGTAAGCGTGTCTCTGTTCAGGAGGCAGCTGGAGACAGGAGGATTCAAAGGCCAGCTACTCAGTAGACTGGGTGACTAAGCACAGTAACAGGGGTCAGCTGCGTGTGTGTGTATGTGTGTTTATGTGTGTGTGTGTTGGTATAAGGCAGGTCTGCACCAGCAGCTGGAGATGGGTTTAGATGCCTTGGGGCTTTGAGTGCCCAGGTGCCAGCAGCAGGGACAATAAGGATGTAGGAGCTAGTTAGCACATAGACTGAGTGTGTAACTCCAGCTTCTAGGGAAATCTGTATTATACGTATACAAATAAAATAGCTATATAGATGTATATAGATATATTTCTCACTAATGGACCTTCAGCGTGCTCAGCCAGTGAGGGCAACAGGATAAGGCCATTGATGCTGTTTGTGCTTGCATGAATGCTGTGTTTTCTATCTGTGCTGATCTGTGTGTCTGGCCAGGTGGATATGTATAAACATTAAATATATGTATTTGTCTGTGTGTGTATTGAGAAGATGTGCCCAGCCTTACTACTGGTAGGACGTGGGTATGGAACTGAGTCAGCCTTGCCTCTGTCAGACTACTTGATTCAGCAATCCCTAACAGCAATATGACTCTAGCCATAGGATATCAAGACTATAAACACTTCCAGTGTGACCCTACACTAACTCTGTTGATCAAGATCACCTACAGGACTCAGCCTGAGTCCATTCATGTCTGGCGTTCTTCCTATGTAATGCAGTTTGCAGGACCTCAACCCTCTATTCGGTTTGTAGGCTCTTTGTCTGATATTCACACCTTTTAAACTGGAAGTACAAAGCAAACAGGAACATATTTTTCTTTTTCTTTAAAACAACTTTTTTAATGTACTTTCAGGTGGATGGATGTATTTAAAATCAGAAATTGTCAGTTTATGTTGGCTGAAAGCATTTTCAGTGCAGACTATAAAGACTTCAAAGACAGGAGAATGTTACAGACTCTCTCACGATTGATTCTCAGCTGTCTTTGGGAACTTCTTTTAACTATCAGAGATTTCACAAAATAGTTGCTAAATCTACGTGCAGCCAGGCTTTTATAAAGGATGTACTTTTCCTAAGATAAATATGGTTTCATATCCATTTCTCTATACAAACCATACAGAGATCTGAGACTAGGGGTGAAAACTAAGGGGCTGTCTCATCTTTAACAGACCTGCCCAGGGAAGTGGTGGAGTTGCCATCCCTGAAGCTATTTAAAAGACAGGTAGATGTGGTGCTTAGGGACATGGTTTAGTGGTGGTTTTGACAGTGTTAGGTTAATGGTTGGACTCGATGATCTTAAATGTCCCTTCCAACCTAGACAATTCTATGATTTTACTGTGATATGCTTTACAGAATCTTGCAACCTCATAAATGTCTTTTCCTAAATAAGTTTAAATTAGTTGTATTAAGCGTCTTCCCTTTCCTCTAGCCAATCATTCAATTTCTCTTATTTTTATCAACTCAGAGTATCTGACCAAGTATGTTTATTTATTTTCTCTCATTTCTAATTTTCTCATCACTCTAGCTTTCATATTATCTTAAAGACAGCTGTGGAATCTAAAATGGATGCCATAAAATGCTACAATGGAGAATTAAAGCCAGTAGTTTATTTATCAGTATAACAGGGTAAAATTTGACCTACTGCTACTAAACATTACAGTACTAGCAAACTATGTTCAGCAGGAAACACAGAATTCATGCTGTTTATGCAAACTGTTTTTTCCTTTAGCTATTTCTGCTACATGAGATGCCATCTTCTGAGCCATGAGATATAATTCCTTTTTAAAGACTGCCTGGGGTATTGCTACATGTGATGAGGAGAGGCTGAGGGACTTTCTTGGCTGGAAAAGAGGCAGCTTTGGGGAAACTGAACAACACTCTCCTAATACCAGGGAGAAAGTCAGCAAGAAGACACAGCCAGTCTCGTCACAGCAGAAAAAGGTAGGAGGGCAAGAGACCGCAGATATTAATTGAAATGAGAGTAGTCATAAGCAGCAATAGGAGTGCCTACCTGACTGGATATAAGGAGAAAATTTTTCATCATGAGGATCATCAAACATTAGAGCAGGCTGCCCAAGGAAAGTGTTTTGCTTTTTTTTTTAAGTCTGCATCCTTAGATGTTTAGCCAACTGTATAAAGTTCTGAGCAATTTTGTTTGGCCTCACCACTTGCCCTTGCTTTGAGAAGTTTTGACTAGAGATGTGCTAAAGTCCCCTATAATCTGAGTTATCTTATCATTCTGTGATTTACACTGAATATCTACCCTGAATATCTGAAAAGGATTTTTCTCTCTATAGAATATTGGCTAAAGATGATTCAGACTTTCATTAGGGAAGTATGGTAAATGTGAGCGTTTGGGTTTCTTTGGTTTTTTTTGTTTTAATTGTTCGGGGTTTTTTTTTTTTACTTTTTTTAGTTACATTGTGAATGCTGTGTTTTGGGAGATCAGGTGTTACCAAGTTGGTGAATTTATGTGATACCTGGGGTAAGTCAGTAACCCCACATGCATAGACAAGCTTCAGAGCTGTATTTCCAAAAGAGGCACAGCTGCCAGCAGGCAGAGGCAGCTTACATGACTTTGAAAATCCTAGCTTCTTTCTGGATAACAGCTTATGCAAGAGCTTTCAAGGTCATGGCCAAAAAGCTCATACGACAGGGATTTAGAGCTCCATCTAAAACAGGACTTTCACAACACAAAGCACAGCTGATGGACTGGCAGGGAGGGAACTGTAGAAAGAGGAGACAAGAAAGCATCTCTGTTTTTCTGCTCTCGGTACTACTAGCAGCAGAAATTGCTGTATTGAGGTCTGGCTAGATCAGCTGATCACTGTCCCTCTCTTGTACTGTTTTGCCACCTTGACAATTTGTTGCCTGAATTGCTGCCAAACAGAGTTTCTCAGCTGAGAAGGAATGGAAGAGGCATTTCAGATCCTGATCCCTGAGAGGTATATACTTTTTGTATTAGATATTAAAGAGCAGAAGCAGTCACAGAAACAAAGACCGCATCCCCAGGCCACTTTTCCATAAGAAGATTATCTTGTAGGTTGTAGTATCTGTGCCGAATACTCTTGATTGCTCAATATTACCATTTTCGTCTCCCTTCACAAGACCTCTTTAGATGACTAGACTCAGAAGTTGGGTAAGGAAATTGGATTCTGTGTGGAGTTAAAGATCCTGCATTTTCCTCTGGTGCCCTCTTGGATCTATGGATAGAGATGTGTATCCTAGTCTAGGAGGACCAAGAAATTTCCCAAGATCTGTAGACGTAACTTGCACTGCATTTATAGGGGAAGTACACACTTATGCTGGAGAACATAAAATAAAAACCTCTACCCTCTATTCTACTCTCTACCAAAGAGGTATCTAATGGTGCATTTCTCTTGCTAAGTGTGTAATTTAGGTACACTGAATCTCACGTGGTTATTCCCGGTCCCATGAAAGTAAACGTCCAGAACTTGTATGTAGACAGTTTAAAACTCTGCAGTCCATTAAGAAGAGGTTTGGAGTTTAAACACTTCAGAGCTGCACAAGGGCTTTTTCATAATCTTGGCATCACATTAACCTACATAATTTTAACTCTTTGGAAGTTTAAAACTTTTTTGGACCTACTTTTTCCAATCTAATTCTTTTTTTCATCCTGCAGATAGAACAGAGGAAGAAAGTTTTAATGAGAGTGTTCTAACAACATGCAAAGTCTTTGAAATTCTGTATTTGTGTATATAAAAATAGGGATGGAATTTAGCAATAAATTTCAGGTTTTTGTCAAACAGTTTAAGGGGACTTTGTTGCTTGCATACCATGCAGGATTCATCTTTGAGAGAGCTCTATGACATTTTAATTTGTGTTTATGTTTATATACATCTAAAAAAAAAACCCCACACCCCAAGCCTTACAGAGCTGCCAAATAATATTTGTCATTGTGTTTTGGAAGGATAAACCTCCCAGACATCCTAAAATCCCTGAACTGAACACTGATTTATGTTTCACTTGAACCCCACACTACAAGAAGAGCCATGAGGAAAGTGAAAACCAAGAGAAAAGTTCTGACCCCCAAAACTAAGGAAGGTGAATGTGTTTTTAACTCAACCTTTCAAAATTTGAGGTGTATTGTTGACATTTTATATTCCATTAGTATTTGACTTTCTGTATATGTTTTTCATAAATGTGTGTCAATTTTGACCATTAAGACAGCAGATAATTTTAAAGCTACTGAATAAAGTTCCTTGCATAAAGATATCTGATTTTCTGGTCTATAAGGGTAAGAATATTTTAAACAATGTAAATGTTGACCCAATTCAACTTTCAGCAGAAAGCAACTTTTATTTTTAAAAGTAGTGTTTTTATAAAAAATGTGTAGTTTGTATATAACTCCAGATATTGTTTTGTCCCACTTTTCCTTTTTTTTTTTTTTCCTCCTTTCAAAACCTAAAGTTGGCTTCCTGCAGGAATTAATGAATTGTGAGTTTTCTCCCTGTTTTTAATCTCAGGATTAAAATTAAATTGTGTGATTAGAATTGGCTTCCCATTGAGTTTTATTAGGATGCATCTGATTTCTGTGTGAAACCCTGATGTTTTCCTGTGTTCCATTAACAGGATGTATATTTTGGTGGCATTTTGTTACCCCACAGACTTGTGTTAAACTAATTATAAAGACATATAAGTTTAGATTTATTTTAAGTAAAGCCTTAAAACTACATCAAGTGCCCTCTGAAAGTGCACGGAATTGCTGGATATTGGCAGGGGTTGAGTGAGAGTATCAGATCTTCTCTATGGTCATTGCTCCAGGCTGCAGTTATTTCCATGCCTACTGAGAATCGATAGTGAAGTAGTGGATGAACATTCTATCAAAGCAACTACCAGTAGGTGATAAACTGCCTTCCCAGACTGCTACTGATTGCTCCTATGTTGTCCCACTGCCTTGCCAAACTCTTCTCCAGTACAAACTGTTGGCTGAAATCTTGTGACTCAACACACAGTAGCTCAGAAAATACTATATATAAATCACAGTTTATCTGTGCTTTTCCTGATTGGTGATTCACTGGCAAACATTCATATTGCTCTTTAATGAGAAAGAAACTGTCCACCTTTCCTACCTTTCTCTTTCCCTCTCTGCTTTTCCTGTCTCCTTACATTCTTTTCTCATTTGAATCAGCAACAGCAAGGATAACCCAAGACATGACTATGCACATTTATTTTTTTGCTGTGTATTAGTATTTCAAAAGCAAACACTAAAGTCCCATTTTTCTGGAGAACTGCGTGACTAGTACTTGAGAAAGTACAGTACTTAAACATATCTAAAATAAGGACATCAGCAAGGTAAACCGCAAGAAAACAAGGCAAGGCAGTAGTTTAATCTTACTTCCAGGAGATAAATAGGAGCTCAGGTTTTCAATCTTTGTTAAATTGTTTGCAGCCCTAAAGGACCACAGATAATTCCCTCAATGCAGCATGAAAAACGAGAACAGCCACTGCATACAGCTGGCTAGTGAAAACTTATTTTAATATGAAAGATGCAGTTTGAACATGAGCCTCTGGAGTGCCTTTCTAAGAATGACGCAATTGAGTCAAAATAGAGAGGATTTCTGGAGGCATTGCAAACCTTTACAGCAACCTGAACAGGAGACTTTCAGGTGCTTTCAGCAAATAGTAAACGCAATCAAAAGGTGACAATTATGACACCTGAGAATCCTCTCAGACATCAGCTCCAGCAATAAGTTTTAGATCTCCGAATATGAATGTTGATGCTTCAAGCTGCAGCAGCCGTTAAGCAGTGAAGATGACCCAAACAGTTCCAAAACTAAGAGTTATCCAATGATATTGTTTCAGGGTGCACAAGTGCACCCTGAAATATATAGCCAGAAGTTTTACACACTTATTGAGAAACCATATTTCAAACACACTTTCCAGACTTTAAAAAATCATTTTGGGGACATTACAATGTCGTAGATATGCACCAACAAAAGTAAAACCATAAGTTTCCTTTTCAGCAATTTGTGAACTTTAATACATAAACAAAAATGTTAGCCACACAGCATATATCAAGTGGCCAAATAGACACATTTACAGACTTTGAGGTCTGTTCTGTCTTTGCTGTGCCCAGTAACTTCTTTAAATACTAATCCAGGCTCCAAGAGACTACTGCATGGATAATTCATAAAGTATAGCTCTTCTGAGGAGCTACCAAAAGCAATTTAAAATGATCATTTCAGCAGACAAACACAACAAAAAGAAAAAACAAACAAGAAAAGAAAACATTAGTTTGGCAAAGTTAAGTCTTTGAGTTATATTTAAAGAGAAGATATATGGAACGTGGTAGCTGTACATAAAAAAAACCCCAAAATAGTATGGAGAAGAAGTAATGTGAAGAAGCAAATAATTAACTGTAGGGAGAAGCAAATATTCTACTCTTAGCCAAAGTACAACATTGTCTTTATATAAGATTGAAAGAACACTTTTCTAGAGTGTTTAATACAGGATTTTTACCGGAATGTATAACCACATGATACATTTAAGCATTTGTGTCAGTAATAAGAGTGTCTACACAGAAATATAAGAACAAAAATAACTTATTAAATTACAGTCAATAAAAAAATCTTCAAATATATATTAAATTAATGTAAATTTTTACGCTTATATTTGTCCTGGTTTGTGGTAAAACAGGACCAATTTTGTTCAGCAACTTTGCTTCTTAGCTGGGCCTCTTCTAACTACTGAAATTAACAGCATATTGTGCAGGCAATGGTCACTCTCTCAGGGTGATAAGACCAATGTTTATAGCTGATGCCCAGGCGTGGTATGCAGAGAGGCTCTTGCTTATTCTTATTGCTATAACAGCCAAGGCCAACCAACTTTGTTATTTGCCCCGTTGGAGGGTTGGAAGCGGAAAAGCGCAGTGGGGTCCCACCTGCAGGGAGGAGTGGATAGGACAGGTGACCCAAAACTGACCAACAGGGTATTCCATCCCATATGCATCATGCTCAGTGTAAAAGCTGAGAGATCAAAGGGTGAGCCTCTTTCTTCAATGGCCGACGTCTGAGGAGGACGCTGTTCATCTGCCTTTGATCTGGATCCTGTATGCAGATCCGGAATCCAGTTCCTGTCCGTCACTGAGTCCAGCCTGGGACTGCCCCAGTGCCAGCCGGTGTCATGATTGTCATCCTGGGAGCTTGATACGGTTTTGTATCTTTTTCATTATTTCCTTTTTATTTTATTATGAATATTTCATTAAAGTAGTTTAGTTCCTTCTAAACTCATAAGTGTCTTTTTCCCTCCTCTGCCTCTCTCTTCAGAGAGGGGTAGAGAGGAGCATCTGTCGGTCCCATCTGGGGTCCCCCACATCCTCAGTGGCTGATTTGGCCTAAACCACGACATATTTTGAATGCTATTTACATTAAATAGCTTTAAAATCTGTGCTACTTATTGAGGTGCTAACTAGACATGATCTCCCAGGGAAATTATGAAACCAAGTACTATGTAATTGTGCAGAAAGACTACTGAAGTAAATGTACAATTGATACGATCTACAATAGTCAGTTGTTATAAGCATGGGTGCCTTCCCAATGAATATCACCTAGTTCTGGAAAAACACCCTTCCCATTTATAAGGAATCAAGGAAGTGATCTATTTTTGTTGAGATTTTTTGTATTTACAGAAATTCAGAAGATCTAATTCAGAATGACAGAGGCCTTGAGACCTCCCATGTCTTTTGGAAACCATACAACAAAATCTTGAAGTTATATTTATGTTCAGTATAATCACTTGAGATTATTCACCTAATTATAATTCTTATCCTATTTGAATCAGATTTACAAATTGTCTGTTTAATCATTATTATTGACACATTAAACTAGTTAAAAATCATGAAAGACAATTTTCCAGTGCCCCGGGCACAGTTTCTCTCCTTTAACTACTCACAGTGCACTGGCTGTATCAGTGCACTGACTGTGCAAGACAGAATTGTATTAATTTTACTAAGAGGTCATACTGAGAAAAAACATATTTTTGTACCTCATCCTGTTTTCAGCATTTTTTTGCTATTCTTGAACTGAATAAGTATTTTTCTTGACTATGTCAGAACATTTTTAAATTGTTTCCTATGGATTATACTGTACATACATAATGTCCATGAATAAAATAAGGTTGGAAATTAGGAGAAAGTTTTTAACAAATGTTTTTATGAAGTTCTAGAATAATAATCAAGATCATAATCCAGCTATTGTTAGGATACTTGTATGTTAAGTTGCACACTGTATTTTTTGGGATGCTGAAATTAGTCTCATACTGTTTTGATACTTTTTAACCAGTTCCCACATTTCTTTCTCTGCTATAGAGTTTTGATGTTCTCCTGCAAAACAGTATAAAATATTTTATTTTACATCTGCAGTGACAGCATCAATTAGATAAAAAACAAAGCTGCTACTGATATTGAGTCATTAGCCTTTTTGTCTTAGGAGTCATTTCCCATTGACTTCAAAGCCAATTAGAACTGATAATTTAGACCTGCTTGTCATATAGGTGATTCTTGTTGAATGTCTTGCCTTTCTCCATTAAAAAGCATGGACCTTCTAATTTTGAGGAACCTATTTTCTCAATATTTAAATTATGAGAAGGAAGTAATGGGTACATACTCTTGACCTACAAATTGAAGATCTCAAAACATGGTGTATTCGTATTTCATAGTTGGCTTTCTTTGTTTGAAGGGATTTTTGATTTTGTTTTTTTGTTTTTGGGTTGGGGTTGGGTGTGTGTTGTTGTGGGTTTTTCTCCTAGCATTATTATTTCTGTTTTTCCAAGGCTTATTTCAGAGTTTATATAAATGATGCTCTCTCCAAAAGAAGATGTTAGTTTTCTGCCATCCTCAAAATCTGCACAACAAAGGATTGAATATTATTTTAGCTCTTGTGGATTGAAATGTCTGTTTGACTATCAGCGAAGTCTCTGCTGACACATTTCTCAGGGTCATTGGAGCAAGGTTCCAAGTATGTCTTGTAAGTCTTGAAAAGATTCCAGCCATTCCAGTCTGCATAAATAGTTAAATATTTACAGGCTCAAAAACTCCCAGACAGGGCATTTCCTAATGGCAAGTTGTCTCTTTTTTTTTGAAGTGACTTCTTTTTCTTTTCATTGTTTTGATCAGAAATTGCATCTTAAGAATCTGTTATATAGATACATATTTTCAGCTTCAAACTACTGATGTTTGTATTGGTTGTGAAGAGGTACAGAATCAGCTGTAGCTCTGAATCGTGTAGGAGGGCTTAATGTGGGCCATACATCAACAACGATGACAGCATCATGATTGCTATTAGCTGTATTTTGTTTATTTCCTTACTCAAATTCAGGCTTGTATTCAGTAATACCTTAGTCAATTGGTTGAATAAAAGAAAATGCACCATTTTATACGCTTAGCTGTTTAGGTTGTTCTTCTAGGACACGTCACAGAGCTCTAAACATTTCAGAAGTTCTTAAAAAATAAAGCTATTTTTCCTTAGGGAAGTCAAATAAGCTGATAAAAAGAGAAACAAAATGCCTTAACATCCCCATCATTTTAGTCCTAAAGGGAAAGCTGAAAGCTGAATTTGTGGAATCTGAAACTATTCTCCAGAGCCTTGGTTTTACATTAGAAAGTAGCTTTTTTTTTTTACTATTGCACTTAACATGTTTTCAAGTCTACTCCCAGTCTATGATTTAGCTTTCTTTCTGAATGAAAAGGTGTCTATGTGCCTTATGCTACATTATTTATTGCCCTTGCAAAGCATTTTGTGATTTTCTCTACCTAAAAGGGAAAAATTTCCGTATTTCTTATGCTGTATATCCTTCATTTCTATGCATACCCTGTTTCTTTAGGAACATGTGCTCCCCCTCTCCCCATTTATCAGCAACACTGAATCAGAGATCAAGATCCTAGTTGCATCTTGTTATCATATTGTTCAACTGATCATATGTATGTAAGAAGCAAAGGAAGACCTCATTGAATCACAGTGAAATAATGTACCTTGGGCTTTTTTATACTTTTCTCTTTCAATAGGAGCAAGACAGAAAGTGATCTCATAGTATTTCATTGTGAGTTTCAGAGGATTCCAACTTGTGAAATAAGCCAGTGCATTAAAATGTACTAAAAAAATCTCTGTTGCCCGTAATCTGAAGGTAACTATGACTAAATAGGAACAACATCACATGTGAGACAAGACGATGGTGGCAGGGGCTTAAAATCAGAGAATCATAGAATCATTGACTCATTTACGAAAAGACCTTTAAGACCATTTAAGACCTTTAAGATCATTGAGTCCAACCGCTAACCTAGCACTGCTAAGTCACAGAATCACAGAATGGTATGGGTTGGAAGGTACCTCTGGAGATCATCTAGTCCAACCCCCCTGCCAGAGCAGGTTCACCTAGAGCAGGTTGCACAGGAATGTATCCAGGTGGGTTTTTAATATCTCCAGAGAAGGAGATTCCACAGTCTCTCTGGGCAGCCTGTTCCAGTGCTCTGTCACCCTCAAAGTAAAGAAGTTCCTCCTCATGTTGAGATGGAATTTCCTGTGTTCCAGTTTGTGCCCATTGCCCCTTGTCCTGTCGCTGGGCAGCACTGAACAGAGTCTAGCCCCATCCTCTTGACAACCACCCTTTAGATATTTATAAACACTGATGAGATGCCCCTCTCCATCTTTTCTTCTCCAGGCTAAACACACTCAGGTCTCTCAGCCTTTCCTCATAACAGGTGCTCCATTCCCTTGATCATTTTTGTAGCCCTCTGCTGGACTCTGTCTAGTAGTTCCCTGTCTTTCTTGAACTGGGGAGCCCAGAAGTGGACACAATACTCCAGATGTGGCCTCACCAGGGCAGAGTACAGGGGTAGGATGACCTCCCTCGACCTGCTGGCCACTCTCTTTTTAATGCAGCCCAGGATATCATTGATCTTCTTGGCCACAAGGGCACATTGGTGGCTCATGGTCAACTTGTTGTCCACCAGGACTCTGCAAAGCTGCTTTCCAGCAGGTCAACCCGTAACCTGTACCAGTGTATGGGGCTTATTCTTCCCTAGGAGCAGTGCCCTTGTTGAATTTCATTAAGTTCCTCTCTGCCCAACACTCCAGCCTGTCCAGGTCATGCTGTATGGCAGCACAGCCTTCTGGTGTGTCAGCTGCTCCTCCCATTTTTGTGTCATCAGCAAACTTGCTGAGGGTACACTCTGTCCCCTCATCCAGGTTGCTGATGAATATATTGAAAAGACTGGACCCCACACTGACCCCTGGGGAACACTGCTGGTTACAGGCCTCCAAGTAGACTCTGTGCCACTGATGAGAACACTCTGAGCTCTGCCTGTCAGCCACTGTTCAATCCACCTCACTGTCTACTCATCTAACACACACTTCCTAAGCTTGCCTGCGAGGATGTTATAGGAGTCCACCACTAAACTATGTCCCTAAGCAGTACATCTAGACCTTTAAATACCTTCAGGGATAGTGACTCAACCACTTCCCTGGGCAACATTTTTCAATGCTTAACAACCTTTTCAGAGAAGAACTTCTTCCTAATATCCAATTGAAACCTCCCCTGGCACAACTTGAGGCCTTTTCCTCTCATCCTATCACTTGTTACTTGGGAGAAGAGACTGATTCCCACCTTGCTACGACCTCCTTTCAGATAGTTGTAGAGAGCGACAAGGTCTCCCCTCAGTCTCCTTCTCTCCAGAGTAAACAAGCCTAGTTCTCTCAACCACTCCTCATAAGTCTTGTGCTCTAAACCGTTCACCAGCTTTGTTGCTCTTCTCTGGACATGCTCCAGCACCTCTATGTCTTTCTTGTCGTGAGGGGGGCAACACTGAACACAGTACTTGAGGTACGGTCTCACCAGGGTCGATTACAGGAGGACAATCACTTCCCTAGTTCTGCCGGCCCCGCTATTTCTGACACAAGCCAGGATGCTCTTGACTTTATTGGCCTCCTGGGCACACTGTTGGCTCTTATTCAACCAGCTGTTAACCAACACACCCAGTTTTTTTTCTGCTAGGCATCTTTCCAGCCACTCTTCCACAAGCCTGTAGCATTGCATGGGGTTGTTGTGACCCAAGTGTAGGACCCGGCACTTGGCCTTGTTGAACTGCATACCATTGGCCTAGGCCCATAGATCCAGCCTGTCCAGTTATCTCTGTAAAGCCACCCCACCCTCAAGCAGATCAACACTGCCTCCCAACTTGGTGTCATCTGGAAACTTACTAAGGTCACCCTCAAGTCCATCGTCCAGACTGTTTATAAAGATATCAAACAAAACTGATCTCAGTACTGAAACTGGGGGAACACTGCTTGTGACCAGTCACCAACTGGATTTAACTCCATTTTCCACCCCACTCTGGGCCCGGTCATCCAGCCAGTTTTTTACCCAGTGAAGAGTACACACATCCAAGCTATGAGCAGCCAGTTTTTCCAGGAGAATGCTGTGGGAAACTGTGTCAAAGGCTTTACTAAAGTCCAGATAAACAACATCCACAGCCTTTCGCATGTTCATTAAGTGGGTCAGACCAGGTTAGTCAAGCAGGACCTGCCTTTCATAAACCCATGCTGACTGCCCCTGATCACCTGGTTGTCCTGTACATGCCGTGTGATAGCACTCAAGATGATCTGCTTCATAACCTTGCCAGGCACAAAGGTCAAACTGACAGGCCTGTAGTTCCCCAGATCCTCCTTCCAGCCCTTCTTGTAGATGGGTGTCACCTCCAGTCAACTGGGATCTCCCTGTTTAGCCAGGACTGCTGACAAATGATGGAAAGTGGCTTGGTGAGCACTTCTGCCAGCTCCCTCAGTACCCTTGGGTGGATCCCATCCAGCCCCACAGACTTGTGTGTGTCTAAGTGCTCTAGCAGGTCACTAATCATTTCCCCTTGGATTACGGGGGCTTCATTTTGCTTCCTGTCCCTGTCTTCTAGCTCAGGGGGCTGGGTACCTGTAAAACAACTGGTCTTACTATTAAAGACTGAGGCAAAGAAGGCATTAAGTACCTCAGCCTTTTCCTCATCCTTGGTCATGATGTTTCCCCCTGCATCCAATAAAACAGAGAGATTGTCCTTAGCTAAATGCTAAGGAGGAAATGATATAGGAGCTTTTATAAGAACAAAGTGTAACTTCTGTTGCAGGTTGGTAAATGTCAGTGTGGACCCACACTGGGCATAACTGTCATGTTTTGGTGGCAGGGTGCTGCAGGTTTATCTGTGTTGGTGAAGGCCATGAGTTGATGGAGCAAACTGGTTACTGAAGTAAAGACAAATCACTCAAAGTTAAGATCACAGAATCACAGAACCATAGAAAACCAGATTGGAAGGGACCTCAAGGATCATCTAGTCCAAACTTTCTTGGAAAAAGCATGGTCTAGACAAGGTGGTGCAGCACCCTGTCCAGTTTAATCTTAAAAGTGCCTGATGTAGCGTAATCCACCACTTCCCTTGGGAGATTATTCCAATAGCTGATTGTTCTCTTTGTGAAAAATTGTCCTTTTGTGTCCAGTCGGAATCTCCCCAACAGTAACTTGTACCCATTACCCCTCATCTTTTCCATGTGACTGTTTGTAAAATGGACTCTCCATCTTCTTTGTAGTCATCCTTTAAATACTGGAACATGGTAAATAAGTAACAGGCAATAGGACAAGAGGAAAGGGCCTCAAGTTGTGGCACTGGGAGGTTTAGAATGGATATTAGACTTATCAAGCATTGGAACAAGCTGCCCAGGGAAGTGGTTGAGTCACCATCCCTGGAGGTATTTAAAACATGTGTAGATGTAGTGCTGAAGGACATGGTTTAGTGGTAACTTGGCAGTGCTAGGTTAAAATTTGGACCTGATGATCTTAAAGGTCTCTTCCAACCAAAATGATTCTGTGATTCTGTGATATGGTCTCCCCTAAGCCTTCTTTTCTCAAGGCTGAACAAACCCAGTTATCTCAGCCTTTCCTTCTACAGCAGGTTTCCCAGTCCTTTGATCATCTTTGTGGCCCTTCTCTGGACCCTCTCCACCCTGTCCACATCTTTTTTGTATAGTGGGGACCAAAACTGAACACTGTATTCCAGGTGTGACCTGACAAGCACTAAGTAGAGTGGGGTAATGACCTCTTTATCTCTGCTTGTTGATGCAACCCAGCATTCTGTTGGCTTTCTTCGCTGCAGCATCATACTGTTCACTTATATTGAGCTTGTTGTCCATCAGGACCCATGGGTCCTTTTCCACAGACCTGCTCCCCAGACAGGTAGATCCCAGCCTGGGCTGCACTCCTGGATTATGTTTTCCCAGGTGCAAGACCTTATGCTTGTCCTTGTTGGATTTCATAAGGTTCTTGTTAGCCCACTCTTCCAGTGTATCTCAGTCTTCCTGCAGGGTGGCTCTCCCTTCCAAGGTGTCCACTTCCCCACTCAGTTTTGTATCATCAACAAACTTCATCAAAGTACACTTAATCACATCATCCAGACCACTGATGAAGACATTAAACGGTGTTGGGCCCAATATTGTTCCCTGGGTGCCCCACTTGTGATCAGTTGCCAGTTTGAAAAGTTATTTACCACCACCCTCTGGGTGCAGCCAGTTCCCCACCTGCCACACAGACCACTTGTCTAGACCAGAATGCATCACTTTCTCTAGGAGCAGGCGGTGGGGGACTGTACTGAAAGCCTTGGAGAAATCCAGGTAGACGATGTACACTGCTCACCCTACATCAACCAAACAAATCACTTCGTCGTAGAAAGTGATCAAGTTTGTCAAGCATGATTTGCCTTTGGTGAATCCATGCTGGCTTTTCCCAATCACGTGCTTGATTTGATTTATGATAGTCCCTGGGAGGATTCGTTCCATAGCTTCCCCAGGGATTGAAGTAAGACTGATGTGCCTATAATCTCCTGGATCCTCCTTTAAGTCCTTCTTGTAGATAGGAGTGACATTAACCTTCTTCCAGTCTTCTGGGATGTCCCTTGATCTCCATCGATCTCCATGACTTCTCAAAGATTATAGACAGTGGCCTCACAACGACATCAGCCAGCTCTCTTAACACCCTCCGGTGGATAATGTCAGGACCCATTGATCTGTAAGGGTCAAGCTCCTGTAATAGTTCACACACAAACTCTGCCTTCACTGATGGTGGGCCTGTGTGTGTGTTAACTTGGATTTTTGTTCCCAGGGCCCAACAGTGCTGGTAAGGACAGAGGTGAAGGAAGTGTTGAGAACCTCTGCTTTTCCAGCATTGTTGGTGACTAATTCACCCCTCCTGTTTAACAGGGGGCCAATACTTTCCTTCTGTTTCTGCTTGTTGTTTACATACATGAAGAAGCCTTTCTTGTAGTTTTTAGCATGTCTGGCCAATTTCAATTCAAGCTGGGCTTTTGCTTTCCTAACTGCACCTCTGCATGCCCTGGCAATGCCCTTGTCGTTCTGGATGGGTATTCATCTGCTTTTCCATCTCTGGTATGTTTCTCTTTTTGTTTTGAGCAGACTCAGAAGCTCCCAGTTAAGACAAGGGGTCTCTTGCTCCGCCTACTTCCCTTTCGTTTAAAGGAGATGAACTGCATCAAAGAAAAGGGTCTAAGAATTATGCAACACAGTATGTCATCCCTGTGGCATGCCTTCCCACCTGCCAACAGCCAGAGGCCTAGGGATTTTCTGCACTGGCAGTTACGTTTGGACTACATCTTAACAATACCTTCTGGAGTGAACCTCCACACATTTGCTATTCCTTTGCAGTTCTCTGTTAAAGCTCAGCATCACAATGTTCTTCAGCAAAAGTCATGCAGTTGAATTACACATTGGGAAAAAAATACTTCTTGAAAAACTCCCTGCACTCAGTAGCTCTTTCATCCTACATGGAAGCTTCCCACAGAAACTCTACCAACTGAAGTCTGAGTGAGCTGAAGTGTGCTCTTCTAAAATCTAAAACCTAAGACCACAGATAAAAACCTAAATAAATTAGTTGCATTAGTTTTCCATAAAAATGAACTTAGAAACCCTACTTTACATGGTCTGTGTTGAGGAAATATCTCAAATAAAACCATATGTAAAGAAAGTTAAAAAAATCCCCAGTAAAATATATACAAGAAAGTGCAAGGCCTATGTGAAACTCACTAAAAGTATTAAAAGGTATCATACATGAATTAGCTGAATTGTTACTTATTATATGTATCCTGTGACTAATAAGTGAGTTGTGTAGGTTGGTAGCAAACATGTTCCTTTTTCTAAAAGTTTCATGTAATATTAAAAGACTAGAAATTTTTTAGCAGGCAAATTATTTGAAGCCATCATAATGTAATGATGTTACAAACTCTGATATTTACTAGGAGCAATTCAAGTCTATTTGAGTGCAGTGAGGGATCATGTAGACAAGTGAGTGGACTGTTACAAGGTATTTAGATTTCTAAAAAGATTTTAAGGACGTCTTCTTGCTAAATTTTTTTAAGAAACTGAGCTGTTCTGCAGTAGAAGGGGAAGTTTGATTGTGGCTAGATAAGTGATTAAAAGGCTATGATTATTCAGTGTGGAGAATGATTGTACATTGATTAAACACATCTGTAACATCCTCACTATTACAAAGAAGCTAAAGGAAAAGCTTACTCAAGATTGCACATAGCTCGTGGAAGGGGGTTGGCACTGAAATAATCAGTCAGCAATTTAAAAATGAGCAATAGGTAAGTATTTTTTTCCCAATGTGTAATTCAACTGCATGACTTTTGCTGAAGAACATTGTGATGCTGAGCTTTAACAGAGAACTGCAAAGGAATAGCAAATGTGTGGAGGTTCACTCCAGAAGGTATTGTTAAGATGTAGTCCAAACGTAACTGCCAGTGCAGAAAATCCCTAGGCCTCTGGCTGTTGGCAGGTGGGAAGGCATGCCACAGGGATGACATACTGTGTTGCATAATTCTTAGACCCTTTTCTTTGATGTCTGCCACTGGTCACTGTTTGAGACAAAAGTACTGCTGGTTGGACTCATTATAGAAAATCCTAAGTGATCACACATTCTGGATGCTAACTTGCTCATTCAGAAGTAAATTACAGATCTTTCATGGACCTCACTAGGGCCATTAGACTATATTTATGTATCTACTTGAGATAAAACCCAAACTAACTGAAAATATTGCATATAGAGGGTAAATGTTTTTTCTATGGCCATGCTGAAAAATATTTGGAGCATCTACAAACCCTGACTGAGATGAAGTCCAAAGCCTGTTGTGAATGCTATTCCTATCAGAAACGTGATAGGAATGTGTGTTACTGAAAGAAACTAATGTACTAATCCAACCAACATTGGCTTAAAACAATCCATCAGGCTGAGTTATATGGCAGGACCATTAATTTCCTACTTTGGTGGGATTTTTTTGTGTTTTGTTGCTTTTTTTTTTTTTTTTTTAAATAAAGAGTGTTAAACTCAGTTAAATAAACTGTTTTTCTGTGGTGAAACACCAATTAGTTTTAGTTGTGTCTTGATCCAGTAAGTCTGGTAATAATTGACTCCCAAATGAGGATTTTATTTCAAGCTCAGTTCTTTACAATATCTTTGTTAGTATTTATTGTGACTTCATTTTATTTCTTGACATGCTGTATGACCTTTCCAACTAGCAATGATGACATTTTCCAACTAATTTAGCACAAGCATTTTCATGCATTTTTAGAAAAAACTAGTGGACACAGACATCTAGTTTCTTAAGGAAAACACAATAGAACTAGTATTTATAGAGAAAATTAAAACATCAGAAAAAGAAAAAAAGGAAAAATCTAGTATTTTTAGCTATTCCTATCAGGAATTTCAGATTTATATTTTATCCTTTTTTTTTTCCATTTCATCTGTATTTTACCTTCATCTGTATTTTACCTTCATCTTGTCTCAACCAAACTGCTTTCTCGCCCTTTTCGGTTTGCGTCACTGTTGAAAATCTGCCCTTGGTTTTCCAGACACGTCTTTAATAAAATTCTGGCTATAGAAACACAAGATGCACATACATCTGCTGTTTCTACCTGTTATCAGTAGTATCAGCCTTTTCTCATTACTTGAATGCTTTTCTCAACACATTACTTGAGCTACAGTTACCTTGTACCTTTCTGATCTAGGTAGTCCAAATTGTTCTGGTACCATATTGAAATTTCACTGTATTCAGGGTGCTCATTTAGCAGGTGGTATGGCAGGATTTTTTGGTAAGAAACTCAAACCTTTTTCTGTATCTAGTATTTGTTACCTAACATTCAAATTCCTGACCGGTTTCTAGATCTAGGTAACATCCATGGTTTTACTTTTCCCCAGGAAAAGTCTGAATTGCCCCAGAAATAGTTCCCAGGATGTTCCTATTGGCAAGCAAACTGCCTGGGCTGTAAATCTGACCCAGCATCTGGTCTCAGAGAAGTGCGTATCCACTGAAACTTGACCTTTGAGCTCTCTGTCACATTTTTCTTATATGTTGAGTTTGCCACTGACCTGGTCAAATGGGCCACTACATTACTACTTTTCAGATTGTTATATTAGACACATTTCCACTTTGGTGCTTGTATGACAATTTCAGTGGACAATAAATGCAAAATTGGGACCTTTGCCAAAGCCATGGTTTTAAAAATAACTCAGATGGGGTGTGGGTTTCATCCATCGTCTCCTTGCACGGGAAGCACTGATGCAATGGCAGTTTCTTCCTATCTTCCTTAGAATAAACAAAAAAATTGAGAAGTATAGATGTAATATACCTATGTGGGCTATGAAATATACAAGCATTAATAAAAGTCTATTGTTGGAAGGTTTAGCCGGATAGATGACAAAAGCTGTGTCAGCCCTCAAATTTTAAAAATAGAGAGTGAAGTAGTCATTGCTAGGGCAGGCGACTGGAAGTCATTATAAGTCCTTTCATGTCTCAGTCCTGATCTATATACAGTGCCTCTATCTAACATTTTTTGGATAACATTTTCATTTCTACTTTTCTTTCAGTAAGGGTAGAAATGAAACTTTGCTGAACATAAAAACTCAGGAAGAAGCCTAGTTATGTTACAGTAGGAGAGCAAGACTACGCATTTATATTATGGTTCCATGTGAGAAAGTGTTGGTTTGTGTACTATACTTTTAAAGCAGCTTAGAATGCTAGCAGGTATTTTTCATTATACTGTACATGATTATCTATGGAGATGGAAGGCCTGAATGTCATATAAAGTATATGTTCCTCTGGGGAAGAGTTTAAAATGACAAACTACAGTGCATTCCTGTAATGGTCAGCTGTCTTCTCTTTTAACCATTTAAAAACATCTACTCTTTTGAAATAGAAGTATGAAAATAGAAAATAGTTGTGAAGTAGGATCCAAGAGAGAAATATGTCTGAGTAAAGACCAGGTTAGTGAAAAGATAATCTGTTTCTCTCATGATATTTGGATTCTATTTCAGTTCCAGCGTAGAGTTTTTCAAGTCCTTAGAAGGATAAGAACAAAGTTGATGGTGTTCCATGTTGCTGCAGAGTATGACGAAAAACTTCAGTGGCAAAACCTGTGCCAAAAAGAGCAGCATTTAGCAGTCTCATCCCCAATTAGTATTATTGGAAAACATCTAGGTAAAATAGTGGTTTTCTGTTGAACTCTCAATCTCTGTTGTATTTATCTTTTAAATGTACCAAACATAAATCATAAGCACAGTACTACAAAATGCTAAACTTAATTTAGCATGATACTCATTCTAAACGTGAGTATCAATGACGATCTGGGCAGAAGTGTAACTAACAAAATTGAAAATGGTCATTCATTTCCTATTCAGGCTGTATTTCCATTTAAGCTAAAAAAATCAGGAAATAGCCATAGTGAGAAAACTTAACTTAGTTCCCCAGATGATTGATTCATTATAGGAATCTGACTCATTGTAGGAGTCTGACCCAGTGCTCTGGAAATACTGCAAAGGCTTTCTTTGGTTCCAGGTAGTTTTGCATGAGACTGAGCATGCCCACTGTCTGTGCCTACTGTCAGGTGAAAACAATCTTCAGTATCCACATACTCCAGCATTTGATTAGCAGGAAGAACATAAGAATTAATGTTCCCTGATGCTACTCAAAAATCATCCATTTCAATGATATTTCTGATACAGGTGACTCCACTCCACCAACAGAAAATACATAAGATTCCTACACTTAGATTTTTTTTCTCTTGCTTACCTCAAGACAAAGATGTCTTAACTCTAGTTTGGCTTCTGGTAGAGCTGTGTCTATATCTTGCAAAGGGATTGTGGATTCATTTTGAGACTGCCTAACCACGGAATCATGTAATAATTGAAGGTGGATTGAATTTGGAAGAGAGTTCTTGAGGCCAGCTGGTAACAGCGTTCTCCCCTCTGCCCTCCCCTGTAAAACAAAGGCCAACCTCTGTGTTCAAATGGTTCACAAGGGGCCACACTGCCCAATTCATGCAGATAGTCGCTCCTTAGACAATTTGTTATTTCCCTTCTCAAACTGGAGAGATATGAAAACAGATCTTCCACTTCCCCAAAGATACCAAATATTAAGAAAATTGTAATAGCCTCTATATCAGAAGTTTTCTCAAGTTGAGCAACAATACATATATATATAACAAAGTTTGGAAGATTCTTGAAGTTAGAGGAAGAGAAAACAAGGAGCCACGTGACCAAATCCAGTGGAGGAAGACCTTGTGTTCTAGCTTCACTTTTCAAAGCTCTTTATTCTAGAGGAATAAAATAATCAGAAATAATGCTGAGGACCCAGCTGAAAGCCAAGATTACACCTTTTCAGCTAAATGCCATATCAACTTACTTTTTTGAGTTCTGCCACATACTGAATAAATGTCTTCAGTGAAATGAATATGGTTTGAAATTTCTCCTCAATTTTTTTTTGTATTTATTTATTTGTAAGATCCAGTATGATGATGACCCATGATGATACATTCTACTTCCTAAAGAGACTGGTTACAAAAGCAAGAGGCAGGGGGAAAAAAAAAAAAGAAAAACAGTGTTGGCGTCTTTAAAATGTTCCATGGTAGACCTTATTTAGGGAAAGCTGTTTGTGGCTCCCAGGCCTCCAATCATAACAACACCAGTCCCTTTCTGAAGTAACTGACATAGCAACAAGCTATGTGACTACTTCAGAAAGTCACGATGACATTGTTATTCAGCATGCCCAAATGCTGTCAAACACACCAAATAAAATAAATTCTTCTACAGCATAATCCCTAAGTGATAAAGATTTATTCATATTTCACATTCAGTGATTTTAATTAGAACTATTTGTGTGTTAATGATGCGTCGTAGTAAAGCAAACAGAATGCTTAAACCTCTATGATAATCACACATTACTCAAGCAACCAAATAATAAAAAAAAGAACCAAACCCACAAAAGCCCCAAACACCAAACACACAAACAGAATAAAACTGTCTCAAAAACCCCAAAATCTATATAGCAATATGACAAGCACTTTAACATATTAGACTGGTTAGAGCAAATAGGCAAAATTTTTTAGTGTGTAGAACATGAAACCATTTGATTTGGCTACTAAGTCATTCTTCCTAGTTGCATTCAGTGAGAAGACCCTGTCCACAGAAGGCCACCGGAGATGGGAAATACTTTGTGGAAAAACAAAAAGAAAAAAATAAAAGAGAGAGAGAGGGAAAACCCCAGGTACCTGAACTGAACCTCGAGTCAAATTTCACAGATGTGTTCATACATAATTTTCCCCTCCATTGACGTTGTTTGGTGGAGTGTTGGTCTATTCTTTTATGGCAATTTTTACATTCTTATGTGGAGCACTGAAAGAAATTTTGAGTGACATCCAATGCAGGAAACTAAATTATACTCTATCGTTGCATTACAGTGTCATATGCTGATAATGTGACTTGCTACAGAATGTTATTTACTCCAGTACTGCTCCTTCCTAAAAAATTTTGCACATGGTATACATTTTATAACAAATTTACTTTTGTCAGGGCAGGTTGTGAATAGCAAATTATCTTGCAGACAACTATGTGTTTTCTTGCCAGCGTTGATTCAGGTGAGTCCTGCACACTTCTACATTTCAGACCTGATTCTATTCAGAGTGATTTCATAATAACAAAAATCATTGGACTTTGATGAAATTCCATCTCATTTCACATTTTCTCACAGAGAAAAGAATTAAGCCCTTCTAACAGTTTCCTGAATACCATCTGCTTGATAAGATGTGTGGCCCATTGACAAATGTTCTAAATGAGGACTGAGGGGCTATCAAGATTGTGGGGTCTTGAATGAAGACTTTTTGAACGGGAGTGAATTCTGTAGTATTTCTACTGATTAATAAGAGAATGGATATTTTTAAGTTGCTGCAACACTTTTAAAGTAGTTTCTTTTTATAGCAGCACATGAAAGAATACTTATAATTGTAACTAATTAAATCAAATTAAGTACCTTAATTATTATTTATATACCCAGTATGGACAACAAGAAAGAAAATCAAACCCAAAACAAACAAAAACAACAAAAACACCTGAAAATTTTATTCGAAGGTATTTCCCATTGGCATGACTGACTTTGTGTTTTTTTTTTTTTTTCTCTTAGAGACAGAATAGGGATCCAGCCTCTATTTATTATTTAACTAAATAATAAATTCCTCCCTAGGAAGGAGATGCCAGTTTCCTGAGATTGTACTTCTAACCTGTGATAGGTGTAAAATTATCAACTGAGTATTTCATGTTGTGTGTTAGTACCAAAGCAAGCAGTTAGTGTTGGGAATTTGCTGGACATTGTACAGTTAATCTAATGCAGACATCCTGATCTTGCTTTCGAAACAGTTATGTGTCCCCCAGTTCTGTCAGTGATTGGACAAGTTCTGTCATGTTTGAATCTACTGTTGATGACACCAGCTTTGGGACCTTCTTTGTGTTTCTTTCACTACTGTACCTGCAGTTCTTCCAGGTTGTCTACATCTTGCTAAAATCTACTTCTGAGTTATATGTGTGTCTTCATGTGTTTCAGATCACTGTAGAGCAATCACATCTGTCATGCTGTCTGCCAGCAGGATGGTGCCTACGCTGCTGGGTTAACAATACATAGAATTGGTGAACCAGTGTGCATCCAGATGATGTGATTATTTTTCCTTTTAGAGCAGGGTCCTTTTCTAGCTATGCCTTACATCTCCTCTGTCCTTCATTGCCTACCTTATCAACTATTTTGTAAGCTTTTTGAGTCCGGGTCTCGTCTTTATGTATGGCTTACAAAGCACCTGCTAGACCTCTAGATTTGGTAAAATAATTGATTTACTATTTCTCTGTGAAAACAGTTTCTGCTAAACTGAAATTCAAGGGGATTGTAATTCCTGTTTAAGAAATCTTATTAATGTTAGAAAGCAAGACACGTAGTAACCATTGTCCACAGAAAATACATTCCTGGATGTTTAGAAGAACCAGCAGTAAGTGAAAATTCTTCTCTTTGGATATTTCAAAGGCTAAATCAAGATGGAAATACACATGGAGTAAAAAGAGACCATTGAAACAATGCAGACACTGCTTCCCATCTCCATTAATTAAAGCCTAGCTCTTGAGTGGTTGGGTTGCATTCTGAACATGATTCTTTTTTCCTTTGCACAATCTTTTATTAGTCTTAAAAATGCATATAGAGGAAATAACTCAGCTTGATTTGATTTGCAGGGCCTGGATGGAGTCTGAAGCACTGTAGTTAATAAATAAATCAATATGTTATTCATAAAGTAGGCTAACCTAAGCAAATTTGTTATGGGATCAGTGAGACACAATAAACACACCCCCCCACAGAACTATTTTGTAGTCACTTCATTGTAAAGCTACATTTTAATTTCTCACTCTGTCTGCTAATGCACCCCCATAAAGTGCTTTGAGATGCAGTTTGGATGAGCAGTATTACAGAAAATTAAGCTCTATTGTATTACAGCTGTAGGAGCTGCAGATGGGTATCTATGAGAGAATATAAGCTTTTTGGAAGTAGTTTTCTAATGGATCCCATGCAATAAAGTGATGATCTCATAATATTTAGTTATAGAAATGTTTGCTATGCTCTTTAAAATTCTTCCAGGCTGTCAAAACTCCCCAGATTTTTGATTTATCATCGGTCCTTATCTAGCATTGAATGGGTGTCTAAATATTAGATTCTTAGGTACCCTGTAGTTCATTAAAATTAAAATATGGTGAAAGCCAAATTAAGCAAATCAAAGCAGTGAGTTATTACTATAACTATATAGCTATATGTAAAATAGTGGCTATGGTATACATGTGTGTACGCATACACAGATTTTAATGAGTGAATTTAATTGTGAGAAAAAATTACTTTTGCTACTACTCAGAGAATAAACTGATCAGATTTCCAAACTGAAGGCTACTTTTCTCTTTCTCCTGTGAGGACAGAAAAGCTATTATTTAGAACTTCAGAAAGATATCTACGGAGTCTGTGTTAAATTATCCTTTCATAGGAAAGGTTACAGAGGTTGCAGGCCCTGTCTAGACAAGAAAATAAGTTGATCATTACAAGATAGCACATTGTAAAGGTGCTATAACCTGTGTACTTCCATTTTTGGATATGTTTACCAGTGAAACTCTTAGCTTGAGATATTTTAGTAGGTTACACATGGTTTCCGAAAGAGGACCAAGACAGAATCTGTGTGTTATGGAGACATCAAGGACCTATGCTGAAACTCAGCCTGCTGTTCTCAGAGCTATTAACTGGAAACTGATAAGTGCCGAGTCCTAGAGCAAATCCTCTCTGCTGTTACTCATATTCACTGATTCATCACCGCACCTAAGAGGTCAAATATATATATATGTGTATATATATATAAAAATTGATGTGCGTGAATTAGCATAATTTTTTCACCTGCCTACTAAATGGATTAGTAAAGCCGAACTATTTGTTTGCAGTTGTATCAAAGACACTTTGCTCAGAGGAATTTCTTGTCCCTGAGGAACTTAAAACCTGAACACAGAGAAGACCATTGCTTACAGAGACTTGACTGAACTCTTGACTGCATAAAGGCCTTATTCTGATAATTCCAGACTAAAATATGCTAACAAAAAAATGGGGAAAATTAGGTAGATTGTGTACAGACTTCCACAGTTTGCAGAAGGGGAGTGAATGTTTATGGGTAAGAATCAGGGGGAGGGCCAACAAGGCAGATATCGTAGTAGGAGTCTGTTATAGACCACCCAACCGGGATGAGAAGGCAGGTGAAATATTCTACAAACGGCTGGGAGAAGTCTCGGGATCACGAGCTCTTGTCCTCGTGGGGGACTTCAACTTGCCGGATATCAGCTGGGAATACAATACAGCAGGGAGAGAGCAGTCTAGAAGGTTCCTGGAGTGTGTTGAGGATAACTTCCTGACAGAGCTGGTGAGGGAGCCGACTAGGGAAGGTGCCCTGTGGACCTGTTGTTTGTAAACAGGGAAGGCCTTGTGGGGGATGTGACGGTTGGAGGCTGTCTTGGGAACAGTGATCACAAAATGATAGTTTTCGATTCTGGGAGAAGCGAGGAGGAGGGTCAGCAGAACTGCTACCTTGGACTTCCTTGGACTTCCGGAGGGCAGACTTTGGGCTTTTCAGGAGCCTGGTTGACAAAGTCCCTTGGGAGGCAGTCCCCCAGGGCAAAGGAGTCCAGGATGTTTTTGAAGGAGGAAGTCTTAAAGGCACAGGAGCAGGCTGTCCCCATGTACCGAAAGACAAGCTGTCAGGGAAAAAGACCGGCCTGGCTGAACAGAGAAGTAGGGATGCAACTTAGGGAGAAAAAGAGGATTTATGGCCTTTGGAAGAAAGGGCAGGCCACTCATGAGGAATACAAAGAGGTAGTGAGGCTATGTAGGGAAAAAATTAGAAGGACCAAAGCCCAGCTGGAACTAAACCTGGCTTCTGTTGTCAAGGACAACAAAAAAAATTTGTATAAATATATTGGTAATAAAAAGAGGACTAAGGATAATCTCTGTCCTCTAGTAGACGGGGCCGGTAACACAGTGACTAAGTACGAGTATAAGGCAGAGATACTTAATGATGTCTTTGCCTCAGTCTTCAGCAGTAGGACTAGTTGTACCTTGAGTACCCAGACCCCTGAGCTAGAAGACAGGGATGGGGAGCAGAATGAAGCCCCTGTAATCCAAGGTGAAATGGTGAGAGACCTGCTTCAGCACCTGGAGGCACACAAATCTATGGGGCC
>VZSZ01005630.1:139856-260468 GCA_013398815.1 Ibidorhyncha struthersii
GTCACAAGTGGTGTTCCCCAGGGCTCGGTGCTGGGGCTGGTTCTCTTTAACATCTTTATCAATGACCTGGATGAGGGGATCGAGTGTACCCTCAGCAAGTTTGCAGATGACACCATGCTAGGTGGAAGTGTTGATCTGCTTGAGGGCAGGAAGGCTCTACAGAGGGATCTGGACAGGCTGGACCAATGGGCCAATGGTATGAGGTTCAACAAGGCCATGTGCTGGGTGTTGCACTTGGGTCACAACAACCCCATGAAGCGCTACAGGCCTGGGGCAGAGTGGCTGGAAAGCTGCCTGGCGGAGAAGGACCTCGGCGTGCTGGTGGACAGCCGGCTGAATATGAGCCAGCAGTGTGGCCAGGTGGCCAAGAATGCCAACGGCATCCTGGCCTATATCAGGAATAGTGTGGTGAGCAGGACTCGGGAAGTGATCATCCCCCTGTACTCGGCACTGGTGAGACCCCACCTCGAGTACTGTGCTCAGTTTTGTGCCGCTCACTACAAGAAAGACATTGAGTTGCTGGAGTGTGTCCAGAGAAGGGCAACGAAGCTGGTGAGGGGTCTGGAGGACAAGTCTTATGAGGAATGACTGAGGGAACTGAGGCTGTTTAGCCTGGAGAAGAGGAAGCTAAGGGGAGACCTTATCACTCTCTACAAGTACCTGAAAGGAGGTTGTAGAGAGATGGGAACTGACCTCTTCTCCCTAGTGACAAGTGATAGGAGGAGAGGAAATGGGTTCAAATTATGCCAGGTGAGGTTTAGATTGGAAATTTTTTTTCACTGAAACTGTTATCAAACATTGGAATAAGCTGCTCAGGGAGGTGGTGAATTCGCCATCCCAGGAGGTGTTAAAAAAATGGGCAGAAGTTGTATTTGGGGATATGGTTTAGAAGTGGTTTTGTCAAGTTAAGTTAATGGTTGGACTTGATGATCTTAAAGGTCCCTTCCCACCTTAACAATTCTATGATTCTATGATTTTATGGAAGTAAACTGCTCTCTATCTTCAACAACCATATATCAGTTTTGTTTATTACAGGGCCTTCACTTCATTAACTGTTTGCTATATCCAAGTGAGGACTCTGTAGAGCCTTCACATTCTTTGTGAATACTTTAGTTGAGTTCGAGTCTAAATATAAAATGAGCACGCTGTTTGCAACACATGCAAAACCACAGTGTTATAGAAGATTGATGTTTGAAATTTCATCAGCACCTGAGAAATATCAAGGTTTAATTAACAAGTCATGCAATGGTGTATAGTCTTTGAATATTTATGATGACATTATAATTTTTGGAAGACACCAAGACAAGCATGACATAAAACTGGGAAATGTTTCAAAATGTTCTCAACAGAAACAATTGCTAGTGAATGCAAAAAAAAAGGAAATGAGGCACTGATTTTAAAATTTTGGACAAATAGAATGACCAATGAATGCTTAAAGTAACTGAAATTTGTTTCTTTATTGAATTTTGGGGGGGTATTTTTCTCATTTTATGTGATCAGATATTTAGTGCATGCAAACAAATGTTCCTAAGACTTAATTTGTGCAATTAAGTATGCAAAATTAGGTAACATACTCAGTAAGACTGTAAATGTATCTTTAATTCCACTTCCAAGTGTATATTATTACAGGGTGGATAGTCCCAGTAGCTTGCGGCAACTGTTGTGCAGCTATTAGAAAAACAAAACAAAACTCCCACCGCCAAGTCTTTTTTCTTCCATATAAAAATTTCAGTCCTATCCAACCACAGCCCATATTTCTCTTTATGTGTTGTGGCTTGTCCTTTGGCATAAAAAATATTCATGTGTCCTGTGTGAAGCAGATAGAGCAGATGATTGTCTGGCATACCGCTATTATTTTGATTTCAAAATTGCAATCCTTTTTAACATGAGTGTGGGAAAATAATGGAAGACTGGCGAGGAGGATTGTAAACATGTTGAAGTGACTTTTAGCTGAGGTGTTGAAAAACACACCTATCGTACTAATTGTTGTTTAGCCTTGTGGGTTGGACAAGTATAACATCTGTGTTTAGATAACATAGGCCTGTGATAGACTTAGAGGCACCCTATTGAACATGCTTGAGATTCCTGCCCTGCTTGTGGGAAAGATCAAAGCACAGTGGTAAACTATGCCTACGTGAATCCTTGATAAACAGGTGAGAACAGCAGGTTTGTTGATCCTCTAGCACGGACCAAGCTCCACGGTGCCTGTCTCCCCACTTCTGTGCCTCTGCCCAGGTGATGCTTTGGGGATCTTCTGTGTGGCAAGGTAATGAAAATAAATTTACTCTTTGCATTTCTTCTGTGGTTTCCTGATTGTTCCGGCATCCTGCTTGTGCTGGCTCACACAATGAGAAAAAAGAAAATACATCTGTGGGGACTACAGGAAAAAACAGACTGAATAGGAAGTTAAAAGGGGGTTTCTAAACAATGCATTTTTCAGCCAAATCCTAATACTTTTTGCCTTCTCCCAAGTATACTAGGTTCAGGGATGGACCTACTACATGTCTGAATTAGATTTCATCTTCAAATCTTTTTGAGTCAGAACATACATAGAATTATCTTTTGAAAGTCAGAAATGTAATTTTTTCAGATGGTCTATTTTGAATATTTTGCTCAATCCAAAGAAGTATTTAAAGATTTCTAAACTGATCCTTACATTCATAACCTTAAGAACTTGTGTTACTCTTCACCAGTGGTCCAGCCAATTTATTTTACCTCTAACACACATCATTTACAGATGATGCTGTGAAAGAAATATTCTACTTGGAATTACCTGAGAGAAAATTTTCTTTAGAGAGGAGGTTTCCGTACTTCAACTGAAATGGTTAGCAATTGGTTAAGACAAGAAGGAAACGGGGGTAATTAAAAAAAAAAAAAAGCCCTACTCATAATAACAACAGTATTTTGTATTTTCCTTTTCAGACCAAGCTGCCCCTAGATTCCCTTTGCTGTATAAAACATAACTATTGACAAACCCAAAAGATTTTTATCCATTGTGAAGCCAGAGAATTCAGACTGAAAACCTATTTAAAGCATTAAAAATTAATTAGGGATTTCAAGTGAGCAGTTCCTGTTTTCTCTTTCATTTTAGATGACATTAACTATCCTCAGGGGTAAAAAAGAAATTTCTGAACACTGATGCTACTTTTTCCAGCAGAAAATATTGCTAAATCCACATGAAGTAAAAAAGGATTAGAAAAGATAGAGCTGACAATTTTGTTCTTGAATCCTACTCTCTCATGCATCTTTGCTGGTGGAAAAAGACTGGCATATCACATAGTCTTATCAACTACTCAAAGAATTGAAATATCTTGCATGGAATTTTTGAAACCATTGATTTTATATTGCCTTCCTAGCCACAGGTTAGCAATACTGTTACAGAAGATGAACCCTTTTACTTTGGCTAAGTCAGATGTTTCATAGACAAAAAGGTAGAAAAGGTATAGGTAAAAAACAAAAGATAAACAATAAGATTAATAAAGTGATATGGTGAGGAAATAAAATGTATTAAGGAAACAATACTAGCAAGAACTTTATGTCTACAGCCAAGGTGTTACTCAGTGCTCAGGTAATCAAAATTAACATAGTGATGTAATCCTGTCTCCTGTCACACTACTACTGTCTGATTGGGCTTTTTTTCTTTTTTTTTTTTTTTTTAAACAAACAATTCTATACGGCAAGGTTAATTGCTCTTTTGCTTTTTCACTTACTTTGGACAACTTAGGATCCAGGACAATCTTGATAAAATTCCACAATTCCCATATTAATCATGGTAAGCTGACAGTACCATGCAATGTTCAAGGTTGATCAGACCCCTCAAAGGATTGAAACCGTAACTTCCAATACAAATTAAATAATATCTTAAACTTTTGGGAGGTACTGAGTGCCTTAAAAAATGGTCTAGGAGTGAATTTTCATAATGACAGTCTAAATGTTCTGATATACAAACATGTTATTTTATTTGCATAATATGCATTTTGAAGTCAAATATTAAATTGTTTAGATAATCCTTCCTAATGTTTAGAATTGTAAGTAATATAGCTATATTGCAGCCTTGGAGGTAAGTGAGTCAAAGAGAGACTGTACCAGCAGCTTCTGATACAGAGGAAAATATTTACCTTCAGTTATCTGGTCTAGCAGAGGAACAGTTTCATTAAGTCAGAAGGACATCACTAGCCATGACTGCTTAAACTTCAGACTTTATCATGATCTCACTGAACCTCACTCTCCACAGATTTTCCATATTTTCTTGGTGCTGCTATGTTTTTTTTAATGCACTAGTTCAAATGAGATGTGGTTGTCCTGTAAGAAGATTGGGTATCTTTGCAGATGGAAATTTTGTCACTGTGGAGGATTGCAATAGGCTATTGAAAATGTCAAGGGATGTTATAGGTGGCAGACAACCCTTTACAGAATTCTCAGGTGGCTTGAAATGTTGAATGTTTATCATCAGACTTGATACATATTTTACAGATCTGTCCGAATGATATAGGCCATAGCAGATGAAGATTTTGTAAGAACATACATATGCAAAGAATGATCAATTGATATTTATTCTTTTGTACTCAGTAAGACAGTGTTAATTTCCCTTAATTAAATGCAAGTTCCTTCTTGAATTTCAATTAAATATTGAGTTACTGATTCATCACTTTTGTTTCCATACAGGAATTTTCAGGGATTCTTTTGGCCTATATGTAAAATTTGCTTCCAAAATTTGATATGATTTGGTAGCAGAATATTGGGCTGTCTTAGGGATGTGACAGGTAAAATACATTTGCTGCTCTACCAATACTACAACTAACAGGCTGTAATATTGTTTCATTTTATTTCACCTTATTTTTGATTTTGATGACATTAATATGAACAATATAATCCAATATTCAATATTGCATGCTATTAGGGAAAACGCATTTATTTGTGTTGATGTCTTTAGTTGTACTTCATGTACTCTAGGAACTGAACACTCAATAAAATATTTATCAAATGTCTTACAAGGTATTGTTATGTAGCAAGTAGTTGCTAAACTAAATCTCCTTCAGATAAAGCAGTTAGCTTTTTCCCGTAGTGTCTGTAATCATTATCCTGGTTCCAGAGTTTAATAATGTTTTACAGAATAATTTTTAACAGCTAGTTGCTCCTTGCACGTATATTTAAAAACGCACAGTAGGCTCATAAAAACCAATTCTCCCAACTGTGGAGCTGTCTAATTTAATGAGAGATTTATCAGTTGAAGAGTTTCAAGCAGCAGTATCAAGTGACCTCCCTCAGGAGTGAAATTCTGACTTTCCTTTAGCACGTAAAGTTTAAGCTACACACCATTTGCAGTACAAGGGCCTGTTTACGTTTTTAAATAGAAACCCTGCTTATTCACAAATAGTTCTGGAATGAAAAAGGAGGCAAACAACATTGAATATAAAGAAGCTAGAAAAGTACAAATGTGAGACAAAATCAGCAGAGACAGATTATGCCATTGGGGGTGGAAAAACCCCAGCTTGTTGAATAACAAATTATTAAGACATATTCTTACATAAAAGTGATTTTGTTCATTTCATTAATGATAAAAGCAAGGCTGGTGCTTCTGTTTTAATCCCTTTTCTTTTAATCCTTCTTTGTGTTGCGCATGCAAGGGAACAATGTGGTGCACCTGGACTGGGCTTAAGAGCTTTTCTTTCCAAATAATGCTGTAACTGAGCAATTAGGAAAGTCTGATGCCAGCTAATTAGCAGGTACGTGGTTGCAGAAGTGATGAAATGAGATGAGGTATTCCTTCAGCTCAACTCTATTACCTAGAATAGAATGATTTCCATCCTTCTTTATTTAGCTATCGGATCTCTGGTGGTGCGTAGATGTGCCTGATCTCAGGTTTTGAAGCACAAAACACTAAATCTTGTAGTTTTATGTAGTTTATCATGCTTGGTAAAATTTGTTATGGCCTTCTTTTTAACTATAAAAATAGTGGCTACGTGTCATTGCATCTTCACACACAAGCATTCACACAATTATACGAACCATTTAAAGATCCTTGTCACCTTATTGTCTTAAGTGGGAAGAAATTCTGAGAAGACAGGCTGGTTAAAATTCCTATTGGTTTTCATATGAAAAATAAGAATTACATATTGGCTTTACTAATAGGGTAAAAGTCAATGAAGAATGCAGATAAGTTATATGAGTGGACTGGAATGTATTGAAAAGCTCATGAGGATGTTTTAATTTTGAAAGATAAGGAAGTCTTAATAAGATATTTCTAAGATTACTTTGTTTTCATTTGAAGGATTTTGATAGTATTTTGAGGAAGTTATTACAGCTCTAAAAGATTTCAATACACTTTCTAAATCGTATGCCCATAATAAAATGACAGATATAGAGGATACAAATATAAATTAGAGTACATCCATGAAGCGCAACAAAGGTACTTTGAAATATCGTAGCATGGTAAAAGAAAAGGAACCAAACAAATAAAAAAGAAGTTTTTGTCAGTAAGAAATCATGTATAAAAACATTTTTGTTTTAAAAAAAAATTTTGCAAGATACTACCTTCTATGTTTGTTTGTCGTCTTGCTTTGGTATGTAGATATGAAAGAAATAACAAATAGCAATGTTTTGCTTTGTAAAAATGCTGCTTTAGTTTTAAAATGAAAAAAAGAAAACCTAAGATTAATATTTTCTTTGTTTCTACATGTCAACCTCTTATATAAGTTTTTCATAAGGAACTCTAAAAAGTTTCTACTCCTCTCATAGTTCAGAGGTATCATCAAACCATTTCCTTGTATACTCTAGGAAAAAATACAGTCATAGAATCATAGAATGGCTTGGGTTGGAAGCGACGTGAAAGATCATCGAGTTCCAACCCCCCTGTCATAGGCAGGGACACCTCCCTCTAGACCAGATTGGTCAAAGCCCCATCCAGCCTGGCCTTGAACACCTACAGGGATGGGGCTTCCACAACTTTTCTGGGCAACCTGTGCCAGTGCCTTACCACCCTTAAAGTGAAAAATTTCTTCCTAATATCTATGATAAATCTACCCTCTTCCAGTTTGAAGTGATTCCCCCTTATTCTATCACTACATGCCCTTATAAAAAGTCCTTCCCCAGCTCTCCTGTAGGCCCTCTTTAGGTACTGGAAGGCTGAAATAAGTTCTCCCTGAGCCTTTTCTTCTCCAGGCTGAACAGCCCCAACTCTCTCAGCCTGTCCTCATAGGAGAGGTGCTCCAGCCCTCTGATCACCTTCGTGGCCCTCCTCTGGACCTCCTCCAACAGGTCCGTGTCTTTCTTATATTGGGGGCTCCAGAGCTGGACGCAGCACTCCAGGTGGGGTCTCACCAGAGTGGAGAAGGGGGGCAGAATCACCTCCCTCGACCTGCTGGCCATGCTTCTTTTGATGCAGCCCAGGATACGGTTTGCTTTCTGGGCTGTGATCTTGCATTTCTGGCTCATGTTCACCTTCTCATCAATCAGCACTCCCAGGTCCTTCTCCTCAGGGCTGCTCTCAACCTATTCTCCGCCCAACCTGTATTTGTGCTTGGGATTGCCCCGACCCAGATGTAGGACCTTTCACTTGGCCTAGTTGAACTTCATGAGGTTGGCATGGATCCACCTCTCCAGCTTGTCCAGGTCCCTCTGGATGGCATCCCTCCCCTCCAGCATGTCTACCTCACCACACAGCTTGGTATCATCGTCAGACTGGCTGAGGATGCACTCGATTCCACTCTCCATGTCACCAGCAAAAATGTTGAACAGCACCAGTCCCAGTACCAATCCCTGAGGACCACCACTCATAACTGCTCTCCACTCAGACATCGAGCTGTTGACCACAACCTTTGAGTGTGACCGTCCAGCCAGTTCTTTATCCACTGTGTGGTCCATCTGTCGAATCCATGTCTCTCCAATTTGAAGACCAAGATATCGTGTGGGACAGTATCAAATGCCTTGCACAAGTCCAGGTAGATGACATCAGTTGCTCTTCCCTTCTCCACTGCCGCTGGAACCCCCTCATATGTCAGGCATGACAATCTTACCTTCCACTTTTCTATACAACATTTGATCACATCTTCTTCAAGAAGAAATAAGCCTGTAGTAGCCAACTTTTATACCATCCATGAAGAATTAGCAGGACTCACAAAACCATTATTAAACCCTCTGCCATTGAAAAAGCACTAAAATAATTTTGTTGTAAAGCACATGAGATTTTCTCTGTAAACTATGCAACAAAATGCATCTTGTTCCCATTATTGGCATGGTCTAGAACAGTTTGTGCATCAGATACTCAGGTTATGATGATGTCAATCACATCCGGTCTAGAGATTTTTACCACTCTGTAGTCTCATCCATTTCGTTCTTACCCTTGCCAAAGTTACTTTCCACAATAAACATGTTTTTTTCAGATTATGACAGACAACTGGTTGTCCCATCATATGCCAAACTTTTAATGAGCCACTTTGATTAAGAGATTTTGAATAAGTTCAAAAAAGATTTGAATAAGTTACAATAAAGACCATGATGCACCGTGGCTATGTAACCTCCTCGTCTTTTGCATAAAATCATTTGGATTGGAAGCCTATTATTGCAGTCAAAAATTAACAACCATTATATCTCTATAGAAATTTAATATATATATTACAACATCATTTTCCTAGGGACAATGGTCAGCATACAAAAAGTATAACCTATAAACTACAGCATGCTGATAAACTTGCAGAACAACACTCATAACTGCATGAAGCCAAGAGCCATATGTAACACACTGAAGCACACCCTATACAGCCTTAGACACAGCTACATTTTCTAACCTATGCTGAAGACCTTACCTTGAAAGAAAATTTCTCAGAATCATGTTTCCAACAGATCCCTCTCCATTTGCACACCAGAGACAAATTCCCTAAGAGAATATAGTACCTCCAGCATACTTGATGCCCTACTGCTACCTATGGAAGTGAAATGAAACAAATAGTATCCATGGACCAGTGACCACCTCTTCTTACTGTGTGTTTGAAACAGATGACAGAGCGGACTTGGCACTAGAAAGTATGCCTTTGTTGATCCTTTTCAATTAATTTCTTGACTTGAACTGAAGAACAAATATATAAGAATTCCATGCCCATTATATCTTCCTTTATGTCTATTTAGCTGTGGTTTCAACCATGTATTAGCTTATACATTTGCATAATTGGGTTGACATCAGACTGGTTGGTTGAATCTCTTCATATGCCAGTTGCTGTAGGATGGGATGCTAGTGAGGTCCCTCGGTCTGCTGGCTCAATGAAGGTAGGGGGTGAAGATTCATGCAGCAGCCAAAATGTGATGGCCGTTCCTGGGTTAGAAATTTTTGCTGTGCCTTGGAATGGTCAGGCAGGAATTAGGGTTTCTCCCAGTAGAAAGGATAACCCAGCTGAAGTGCTTGTACACTAATGCATGTAACATGGGCAACAAACAAGAGGAGCTGGAAGCCATTGTGAAGCAGGAAAACTACAATGTAGTCACCATCACAGAAACATAGTGGGATGATTCACACGATTGGAGTGCTACAATGAATGGCTACAGGCTCTTCAGGAATGATAGGCAAGAAAGGAGAGGTGGTGGGGTGATCTTTTATGTCAGGGAGTGTTATGAATGTCTAGAACTAAATGATGGTGAAAATAGGGTTTATGGGTAAGAATCAGGGGGAGGGCCAACAAGGCAAACATCATGGTGGGAGTCTGTTATAGACCACCCAACCAGGATGAGGAGGCAGATGAAATAGTCTATAAGCAGCTGGGAGAAGTCTCAAGATTGCTAGCCTTTGTCCTCATGGGGGACCTCAATTTACCAGATATCTGCTGAGAATACAGTACAGCGGAGAGGGAACAGTCTAGGAGGTCCCTAGAGTGTGTTGAGGATAACTTCCTGACACAGGTGGTGAGGGAGTCGACCAGGGAAAGGTGCCCTGCTGGACAA
Source organism: Ibidorhyncha struthersii (assembly GCA_013398815.1). Classification (NCBI taxonomy): domain Eukaryota; kingdom Metazoa; phylum Chordata; class Aves; order Charadriiformes; family Charadriidae; genus Ibidorhyncha; species Ibidorhyncha struthersii. The sequence continues at coordinate 149,787 of VZSZ01005630.1, forward strand.
GTTGTTTGTAAACAGGGAAGGGCTTGTGGGGGATGTGATGGCTGGCTGGAGGCCGTCTTGGGCATAATGATCATGAAATTATAGTTTTCAATTCTCAGAGAAGCAAGGATGGGTGTCAGCAGAAGTGCAACGTTGGACTTCTGGAGGGTGGACTTTGGTCCTGAAAGGAGTTTGGTTGACAAAGTCCCTTGGGAAGCAGTCCTGAAGGGCAAAGGAGTCCAGGAAGCCTGGATGATTTTGAAGGAGGAAGTTTTAAAGGCACAGGAGCAGGCTGTCCCCATGTACCGAAAGACAAGCTGTCGAGGAAAAAGGCCAGCCTGGCTGAACAGACAGCTGTGGATGAAACTCAGGGAAAAAAAAGGAGAATTTACGGCCTTTGGAAGAAAGGGCAGGCCACTCATAAGAACTACAAAGATGCAGTGAGGCTATGTAAGGAGAAAATTAGAAGGGCAAAGCCAGCTAGAACTAAACCTGGCTACTGTATTTAAGGACAATAAAAAAAGCTGCTATAAATACATTCACAATAAAAGGAGGACTAAGGATAATATCTGTCCTTTAGTAGACAGGGGAGGAAACATAGTGACCAAGGATGAGGAAAAGGCTGAGGTACTTAATGCCTTCTTTGCCTCAGTCTTTGGTAGTAAGACCAGTTGTTCCCTGAGTACCCAGAACCCTTAGCTAGGAGACAGGGACAGGGAGCAGAATGAAGCCGTCATAATCCAAGGTGAAATGGTGAGGGACCTGCTTCAGCACCTAAACATATCCAAGTCTATGGGACCAGATGGGGTCCATCCAAGGCTACTTGAAGGATCTGACAGAAGTGCTCCACAAGCCACTTTCCATCATTTATCAGCAGTCCTGGCTAACTGGGGAAGTCCCACTTGACCGGAGGTTAGCAAATGTGATGCCCATCTACAAGAAGGGCTGGAAGGAGGATCCGAGGAACTACAGACCTGTCAGTCTGACCGCAATCCCTGCGAAGGTTATGGAACAGATCATCCTGAGTGTCATTAAGTGTGATCAGGGCCAGTCAACATGTGTTTCTGAAAGGCAGGTCCTGCTCAACAAAGGTGATCTTTTCTATGACAACGTGATCCACTTAGTGGATGAGGGAAAAGCTGTGCATGTTGTCTATGTGGATTTTAGTAAAGCTTTTGACACAGCATTCTCCTGGAGAAACTGTCTGCTCATGGCCTGGACAGGTGTACTCTTTGCTGGGTAAAAAACTGGCTGGATGGCCGTGCCCAGAGAGTGGTGGTGAATGGAGTTAATCCAGTTGGTGTCCAGTCACAAGTGGTGTTCCTCAGGGCTCGGTGCTGGGGCTGGTTCTCTTTAACTTCTTTATCAATGACCTGCACAAGGGGAGTGAGTGTACCCACAGTAAGTTCGCAGATGACACCAAGCTAGGTGGGCGTGTTGATCTGCTTGAGGGTAGGATGGCTTTCCAGAGGGATCTGGACAGGCTGGACCGATGGGCCTAGGCCAACGGTATGAGGTTCAACAAGGCCAAGTGCCGGGTGTTGCTCTTGGGTCACAACAACCCCATGCAGCACTACAGGCCTGGGGCAGAGTGGCTGGAAAGCTGCCTGGCGGAGAAGGACCTCGGCGTGCTGGTGGACAGCTGGCTGAATTTGAGCTGGCAGTGTGCCCAGGTGGCCAAGAAGGCCAACGGCATCCTGGCCTGTATCAGGAATAGCGTGGTAAGCAGGACTCAGAAAGTGACCGTTCCCCTGTACTCGGCACTTATAAGGCTCCACCTTGAGTACTGTGTTCAGTTTTGTGCCGCTCACTACAAGAAAGACATTGAGGTGCTGGAGTGTTTTCAGAGAAAGGCAATGAAGCTGGTGAGGGGTCTGGAGAACAAGCCTTATAACGAGCGACTGAGGGAACTGGGGTTGTTTAGCCTGGAGAAGAGGAGGGTAAGGAGAGACCTTATCGCTCTCTACAACTACCTGAAAGGAGGTTGTAGGGAGGTGAGGGTCAACCTCTTCTCTCTAGTAATAGTGATAGGATGAGAGGAAATGGCCTCAAGTTACACCAGGGTAGGTTTAGGATGGATATTAGGAAAAAGTTCTTCACTGAAAGGGTTGTTAAACACTGGAACAGGCAGCCCAGGGAAACGGTGGAGTCGCCATCCCTGGAGGTGTTATAAAGAAGGGTAGACGTGATGCTTAGGGACATGGTTTAATGGTGGTTTTGGCAGTGTTATGTTGATGGTTGGACTCGATCTGAAAGGTCCCTTCCAACCTAGAAAATTCTATGATTCCATGATTCTATGATTCTATATTTAAGATGCTCACATAGTCACATTTGCAGAATTTAGATCTGTAATTGTGCTGACACAATTCTGTGGGAGCAAAGGATTCATAGTATCTGAAAATCAGACTTGATAAGTCTTTTCCATATGTTATAGTTTTAGATTTTATAGCGGTCAATAGTTTTGTTCAGTACACTGTAAATTTCACTATGTCTCTCACACTATAATATAACTAGAAAGTATCTGACTGAATTACCCAATGAGATGTCTGATACAGTCATTTGGGTTTTTTTGTATGTAAACATACTATCCTAAATTATACATTAATAACTTCTTATTGATGTAAACTTTTTGCCTAGAAGAATTCAAGTGCCATCTTTCTACAATATGAATTTTGAAAGAATCCACAGAATGAAATAAAACAGTCTTATCTCCTTGAGGTATAAAAAACAATGTAGTATACTGAGATATGCCCTATTATCCAAAGATTTGCATTGTGCTTTGTAAATTATTGTTCAATAAAATTGAATTTATTCTTTATCAAGTATTCAACAGATGCTTCTAATACCCATCAAATTCACTGTGTTCAGACTCATATTATTTTAATGTAAAAACTTATAAAATATTTATAAGGAGATGGTGCAACAGTACTTTTAATTATGTTTATGTCTTTCTACTCCATTTAAAATATTTATTGCACCATGAGGAGATATGTAAATTTGGAGAGACTGAGGAAGAAATAAAGGAACTTTGTAGAGCTTATATAGATTGTGCCAACATCAATATCTTACATTATTCTACCTAATTAAAGCATATTGTGGAGAGTTAATTGGAAAAAAACAATATTGTGTTTTTATCTTATGAGTAGTAAAACCTTTACAAGATTCATCAAAGAAAGGGATTTAACATTATTGGAGGAGGAGTCAATTTTTAAAAAATTGTTCATTTCTTGAAATGTTTGTCTTCTGCAAGCTTTTAACAGCGAGGGATGTATTTCATCAATGATTTTTCCTGTTTCAAATGTGTAAAGAAAATTGAAGGTTACTTGAACTCTTATATACAGAACTACCTTCAAAGTCTCTCTAAATTCCAGCATCAGCTTGGATTCCATAGTTTCCATATATCTTCTACTAATGCCAGACAGCAAAAAGTAAGACAGATCTCAACACATCTAAACTGCTAAATTAATTAAGGGTTTATATTTAGAAATGGAGCTCTTCTTTTTAAATAAAATATCTCTGTCCTGTAACTGGGTGATTTAAATACCCAAAGAACAGAAAGTGTGAAAAAAAAGATAGTTGTTCTGTTATGACTGCTCGCCTGTTCTTCCGACAAGCCAAGAGGGCGATTAAATATACCTGAGGTGCTTCACCCTATGAAGGTTTGAGTAGTGAGTGTCACAGCTATGACCACAGTTACAGGATATTGAAGTCACGCTTAGGAGAAGGCTGACCTAAGAAAGCCAATGTCAGGGCAAAACACTGAAGTTGGGAAGCAGAAATCGGGAGTGACAGTCAAAAGAATAAGAATTAGAGATAAATTGAAGTCAGGAACCAAGCAAGAGGAGATGGAGTCAGAACTGCAACCAGGAAACAAGGCAAAAATAAGGTATCTACCCCTACTGTTAAGTTCTCAGGATGCCTTTTTTCCCCACATATTTACGTGGAATCAACCTAACGATTAGATTATTTTACTTGGTGCTACACCATTTTCAAGTCAAGGTTCCATGACTGCTGGGTACAGTACTCTGGTAGTAAAGACTCATAATCCACTGTAATTTTTTTTCCAGTGTAGAAAAGCCAGGGTGTGAGAACTTTAATACCCATACATCTTTCTATTATACCCCTATCTTAGATGGGAAGATATAAACAAAGGTTTTAAAAAATCAATTGTGTTTTACATTCAATAGCTTGGTTCAAGCTTTTTTTTTGCTTGATATGATTGCATATAACTAATTTAAACATTTTGCTAAAACACTGAGCCTTTTTCTTCTGAAACCTGTTTGCTTTTGAGATCAGCTGTCAAAACGGGAAAGATATGCCAGCTGAAGTGATTGTTTAAATTTTTGAAATTTTCCTAGAGACCTGTCATTATCCTTGACTAACTTCACTTCCTTTTTTTTTTTTGAGACTTTTCAAGTAGAATTAATTGGAAATAGGAATGTACCTTCAAGAAAGTGATCTAGAAAACCATCTCCCAGAATTCTCAGGACTGGGAAGCAGTTCTAAGCAAATAGATAAATAGATTCTCCTTAAAAACGACATCTTGAGTTATAGATACTGGAAGCTTGATTGGAAAAAATAGTTTTATTTTCAAATTGGAAAAATCATAGGGACAATGAGAAAATAAAGGAAGAAGGAAATGGTCTTTGAAAGCAAATATTACAGTAAGGTAGAAAGACTTGAAAATAGACAATAATAATATAAACACAGGATATCTCAAGGAAGAATAATCAACAGGAGGCATTAGGAAATGTAAAGTGCTAAATCCAGCTTCATTCTCATTTGTGTATTACTGGCAGTTTTAATGATATAAATATATTCAGTCTGTATGGACCATACTGAGAGGAAACTCACAGTTTGTTTCACTGAATTAAATTGATTCATCCAAATGCATCTGTTGATACTCACCAATATAAGAAAATATGCCTCTCCAATTTTTCAAGCTTCTAAAGCTTGATGTTACCTTTATACTACATAGCAACCCCTCCAGACAAAGTAGTAGCTCTCAGGACAGCCCCCAGAGTTCATAGCCCTTCAGAAATGTTCCTTTAAATGAACTTGCTTGGAGAGAGAGATCACTGAGGACAGAAGGTGTTCAAGACATCAGAAATTTTCAAGGCAAAATTAAAAGAACTTGGCAGCATTGCTTGCTTTCACCTGCCTCCGTGGCAGAACTTGTTCTACTGGCATTGGCCCTCACACAAGTGCTAGTGTATGCATTCTGCCACTGTCTTAGGAAACTAAGAGCTCTGAGTGCATACTAAATACTAGCAAACAACTTTCTTGAATGGGTAGAAACTGGATATCCACCAGAGGCTGCACAACTATTTCCACTTGTTTTTTTATCCACATCGATTCCCCTCCTTCCATTCAGACAAGACATGCTTTAGGATCATGTAGGGTTTATCTAGTAGCATATCACACATTTGGATGCATCAGAGCCCCTCTCAAAAATCAAAAGTATAATATGTGCCTATTCTTGAAGCTCTGACAGTTGATGTCAAAAGCAAACAGATTTTTAAAAAGAAAGGGGAAAGTAGGGAAAGAACCAGTGTTTAGCAAAATGTTTAAGTTAGTTGCATGCTATTATCCCAAGTAGAATGATCTCAAGCCAATTTAATGAGGGTGAGTTACAACTGACTTTGAAAGGATTAATTTATACTCTTGAGTCTCCTCAGATGTAGAGCTAATAGAAAGCTGTCTGGGTACATGAGTTCTCACACATTTTTCAGCTCAGCCAGAGATTCAAAGCTAAATCAAACACCCTGGGACATCTGGGAAGCACTCAGAACGCATACAGCAGTGAGCTGATTGTTCTGATCAGGAGAATTTTATTCCCATCTATAACAATATTGATAATGCTCCTTATGTAATTTCTGTTAATATTACTCTTCCAACAATTAGCCAAACAATGGGGGATGAAATATTTATACTATTTAAATGTTACTAATTTTATTCTTTCAGAATTAAGTGGTATTGCAGGAAACGGAGGGATATTCACAGTGCTTATGGTGTCTTGTCACTGCAGTATCAGAGCTCCTCACAGTTTTGAGAATATTGATCCTCAGATCATGTCATTTGATGAAGAGAAGGGAAGTGTAATGGGCGAGGAGGGAAGATTAAGTTTGTCTGGTCTCTGCTCCAGGGTCTGCGTGTACATTATATACTAACGAAGACTTGGGAAAAAAGTAATTCAGTAAAAGGAACAAATATTAGGACTCAGGATTTCCTGTAGCGTGTCTTCAACCCTGGCTCAGGATGATACTCAGTTTTGTTCACTCTTTCTCTGGTCATATGAATTTACTTAAAGCTGCACTTAGAATGTCAGCTGGAGCCTGGACTGCAGTCCAACAGATCTGTTCTGCCAGGGAACAAGTGACTGATTGCCGCCAGATGCTGTTCCATGAGATGCAGTGCAATCACATGCCTCCAGTCCTTGCACTGAGTTTCATGGTGGAAGTCAGGCAACTCTACAAGACTTCAGCCAAGGTGGCAGACACACTGTTATGCAATGCTGCAGACTCTCTCCATGCTCTTGTATCTGATCTGATCTGTCTGAAATTTCAGATAGAAGCCCTGTCGCTGTCCTGAGAGCATGTGAATTATTAGCACAATAGTGAAGGCACCTAATGATGACCACCAGCTATTTGGAGAAAAATAGTATGTACCTCTGCATATAAGGTGTCTATCACCTACTGTCTGTGAGTTTTAAGAACCAAGTGAATTCCTGAACAGTGTGTCCAGAATTTTCATTGGCAGAACCCAGAAAAAAAGTGAGAGTCCAGCATATTCCCTGATGTAGCTCTTGACGACAGGATTTGGGATATTTGTAGCATGGCTAGCTGTAATTTCCCTTTGCTCAAGTCCTTCAGTGTTGAGGTCATTTTTGGAAGGACTTTTCTTCTCATTTTACTTTGTAATGCAATGATGAGGCATTGCTGTAAGGCAGATGAGATACATGGCGATGACTGTAGTTAGATATGGAGAGATCTGAAATACCTATCTTATTCACACCTTAATAGTTGAGTGATAAACTTTGCTGACACATGGTAAACATAAGCTTAAAGTTGGTGTCTAGACAACTGGAGACTGGAGGCAAATATTGCTCAGAGGCTCTTTCCTGAAGTTGTCAGATCAACCAAATTGGCCTCCAGTATCATCTGTAGCTACTGCAAGGCTGTCCTGATTTGCAGTTTGGTTGGTCCTCAAGCAAGTATGCAGCTAGCAGGGGATTAAAACTGCATTTAAATTCTAGACTAAGTACACCTAAAGTTGGGAAAATAACTAGACAAAGAGGTTATTGAAATAAATCCCTTGTTGCCAAAAGTGTAATTTTAAGATCAATTTACATTTCTCTGACAGTGCAGTGGAGCTTTATTGGACCAGGAACAGTAAGACATCAAATACAACTAAAAATTGTAGGACACAAATCCACATAGCAAGTGTGTGACTGAATTTTCTCTCTTACTGCTTTAATTAGCTCAAGCCTGAAAATATAGGATGAAACACTTCTTGATATGAGCAAATATTTCTGGAAGACCTGCTTTAGTGGTAGACAAGTGACCAAGCTTTATACAGAAATATTGCGGTGAAATTTTACATTGTGGTTATAGAGATCTCCATATATTATTTATTAGTCCCTTCTGTCCTTCCAATCTGCAGAATAGGGATTACTCTCTCCTGGTGACCAGTTGAGGGGTATTAAAAGCATTAATTTCACTCTAAGTCCTTAGAAGAGCTAGACCTAAATCCATGGTTGGAACACAGTTTGTGGTTTCCGATGTCCTTATGCCTTCTCACTCTTTTACATAATGCTATTTATACCTTCATCGCTTGAGTCATCCATAACCATTATGCTTTCTGAAAATCAACTTTCCTGACTGAAATCACAGTAAAAAATACTTCTTGATTTTTATGCTTGCCTAAGTAGCATTTGACATTTCTAAGCCATGTTATTACCTGAACCTGCTGCATGCTCTTTGAATGAACATAAAGAGGAACGGAGAGTGTTGCAGAAGCACTGAGAGATCAGCTTTGTTAATGAGCAATGCCTCACTGACTCTGCCTTGATTAATGTCAAAGACTGCTGATCAAAACTCTCTTGTGTTCTCTTACTGACTGATTTCTAAGTATCAGTTAAAGAAGTCTCATGAGGAAGGCATTAATAAAGGGGTGAAATTCTGCATGATAGAGAGGGTCAATCACATAGCCTCTGATTCACCTAAGTCTTCAAAATGGGGCTTGAGTGAGGATTAAATTGAAGAGATAATTCAGAAGAGCCCTCTGAGCTAAAATTTGCCCTATCTATGTATTTCCTTTCTACTGATCTTATTTGCTCAATTATTCATGTTTTTCTTTCAGAATACATAACAGACAAGTCCTACAAAGCTAAGATGTTATTCCAAACTCAGCAGAATTTATTCCAGGTTTTTGGATTCTTCCCACGGCATCTCCCTTACTCTCTTTTCCTTTGCCAACTAGAACAAACACAGGATGAAAAGGCCTCGGTAAAGATCCAATTAAATGTTGAGAATACATCAAAACAGAAAGCCTTTTTTTTTTTTTTGTCCTTTTCTGGACACATAGTTTTCTTCCAATCTTAAGTTCTTTTGGGGCTCTTTTCTCTGTGCATGCATGGTGGATACCTGCGAAACCTTGAGAAGACTTATAGTAGTCCTATTTTCATTGAATCCCTGCATTTGTTTTGAAATGCAGGTGTTATTACTACAGAGCAAGGAAAAGGATTTATCTTCTCTTTCAACGTTAACTCTTCTGGCGAAAAGACAAACAGAAACAAATCATTTTTAGCTCACAAAATATACCTATAAACAGCCATTCAAATATGCTTCCTTTTTCCTATGTATAGCTGATTGGCAGCTGATGGGCAGAACCATCAATTCATTTAGGCAACTGAAGAGGGAGAGGCAGAGTAGCATCAAGTGAGAGTCAGAGGACTGACTCCTGATGCCCTTCAGCTGTGCTGCTAAGGTCAGGAGGCAACATTTCCCAATGGCCCGAGACATTTGGGATGAATGAAAGCAGCCCCTCCCTGTTTGTGATTGCTGCCTTCCTCCTGGAAAAAGAGGACATAAAAGGTGGAGAAGATGCACAGTATTTTGTAGAGGACAAGCAGGGCAGAAAATATTGTATAGAAAAAACAGATTCTTGGAAGAAAATGCTCACAAAGCAGCAAGTGTGAGTCAAAGTAGTGGGCTGGGCAAGAAATGCAGTGGTCTCTGCATGTTTATTAAATGCAGGATACAGTAACGATAGTTAACAAGAAGCGTTTATGGAAAGAGAATATAAAAGAACTTCTACGGAGCTTTGTCAAGTTATTCAACTTATTCTTATTGTTTGTTGTCTCTGACCTTTCCTGCTTACCTTCATGTACCTGCTGAGCTTTTTTCTTTTTCTTGCTGCCTAAAGCTTCAGTTTGATCATTTCTGTGTCTGCTGCACTCCCTTCAGATATTCTGGTCTTTTATTCACTTTGGTTTTCTCCTAGCTAGCCTTTTGATTACTCAGTTTGCAAACTGTGCCTTTACTATGTACCTAATGAAATTGTCATGACACGAAATAGCCATTGTAGAGTGTCCTGGGAAAGCTGGTTGTTTCAAAGAAGAGAGATAATGGGTGGGCAGCAGATGCAGGATTAAAATGTTCTATTTCAGCCACATCCATTTACCAGCGTACAGTTTTTGCGGCTGGAACCCAAACACAAATTTGTTCAGCTAACACAAAGTTGCTAAGAGCAAAAGCTTTTCTCACTAGTGTCTTCTGGGGCACTTCTTACTTCCTCTTTCCAGAACAACCAGATGCTTTTTATGCCCAGCTTTCCTAGTAGAAATTGCTAACTCATAGTTCAAAAACTCTGAGCCAAATGTATCCCTAGTGTAACTCCACAGCCTTATATCTGGCCCTCTGTGCTTGAAACCACTTCATGACACATTCAGACTCCTCTTTGTTCTACGCTAGCTGGCATTCTTCGGGCACTATTGCACACAGGGATATTTCCTGCTAGCAGACTCATGCCAACTTTCTGAAGTACTTGGCAGTAACAGAGGATCATTTGTAAAATTAGTAGCCCACTTTTATCTGTTCACTTACAACATTATTTTGTTAAGTGGCCCATTCTCTGAAAAAAATGAACAGAGTACAATTCTACTCTTTGTTACAACAATTGAGCAATGCTGAAACTTTGCTACTAAGCATAAATGCAATGCTAGGAAATGTTAAGAACTGTACCGTGGAAATCTTAAGACACTTTTTTTTTTTTCTCTTCAGACACACTGTTCTTCTGTTTAATTTATCCATGCGCACAATGGTGGCTGATTTCTTCCTCTGGAGAAATCTGCCTAATTCCATTTGTGTAGGAACATTCAGGAACAGCATTCAATCTTATATGCTTTAGAGATCTAACCTGCTTTCATTGTGGGAGCAATTGTGTACATATTGAGTAAAATGAGAGAGAGCAGATTTCTCTCTTTTTAACAATTGCTTTCAAAATTATTTCTATCCAGGCACCTATTACCAAGTCTTAACAGAAAAATTCCACTTTCACTTAACATTTGAGTGTTGAACTCATTATGAATAGTGTTATGCCTTTGCAATTGTTACATAAAAAAGATATTTGTGCTAGAAGTACCACAAGAAAGAACTAGGCTTATTTTTATTGTCCTATTTTGGGCAGGGTTGATAATGGAGGTTCCATTTGTCTTCCTCAAGGTCAGCATTATTTGACTACACAAATATATGCAGAAAAAGGTAGTAAAATATGTTAAGATGACATTTGAAAAAATACACATAATTTAATAATGTTTGTCAGGATACTATGAACCTGGATATGATCTAAAATACTCTTGGCAGTCCCAATGACAACATAGAGTTATTTTAGTCACTCAGACATGGTAATCTTAATGCTTAACCAAGACTCTTAGACAGCATTCTGTTCTGAGAAAGGAGGGGGAAATGTGGCTAAGCTGGAGGCATCATGCCTGCTCTTGACATTTGTAGGCAGAATGCACATAAGGTTGTTGGCGAGATAAAATGCGCTTACTATTTACAGTGCAATCTGTTTGCAGTATTTGCCTTCCACTCTAGCCTTGCAGGCATTTGTTAAAACACGAGTGTAGAAGAAAAAGCCGTTGCGAGAATATGGCTATTGCCATACTTCACCTATAAATTCTCCTTGGGCTGCTGAGTGCTGGTGGCACTATCCCCTGTACATCCTCAGGAATTTCGACCAATTATTTCCTCTTTGGCATGTAATACAGCAGAAGAGAACTTTGCTCTTGGATTTCTGAGATATGGGAAAACTGTTAGATATATAGCTAATACAGAGCCCTCAAACAACCCTTAGACCATGACAGTCTCAGTCCACAAGAAGAAACATCCTCAAGGACTTACTCAAGACTCCAAGATAACTTCCCAACACAAACAAGACTCAACAAAACTCATATAAATAGATGCTTTTAAATAGCTGATATTAAAGTATAGGACATTGTCCTTTCCATGTCCTTTTGAAGATATCCAAATATATAGTGATGAATGTGATATAAGAACCTGACAACATCTAAGTGTTGTATAAGCAAGTTCTGTGCTTTCCACTGTTTCTATTCTTTTAATAAAAACAATGAGATTTCTGATATAATCCAACTGAGCAAAGACTGTGGAAATTCAGCCATAGGAAACTTACATTTGGTAATAAATTTCTGTGCAGTGTGATGAATATAGACAGAAAGACAAAAAAAACCTGGAATTCTGGAAAATTCTAAGTCTTTTTAAGGATCCCATCCTACCATCTCAGTGCACGAAAATTATTGGCTGCAACAGAATGATGCTATCATAAAAATTGCAAAGCTGGCTTTTCAGCTAACTTGCTCACAGCAGAGAAATTCAGTGCAATGCACATCAAATAACAATATTAAAATCATGCCTGGTGTTTTCTGCAAATGTCCCCAAATTAGTCAAACAACTGTAAAATGGTGTCTGCTTACATACATTTCCTACTGTGAAAATCTGTTCACCTCATGTTAATTTCCTTCTACTGTGAGTGAACAAAGGCAACCATTAGCAGCATCCTTATGGGAAGACATTTTCATAAGCAACTAAGCTCGCTTTGGTGGGAGTGCCTTTATTCAGTATACGCACAAAAAACATATGAAATACCCCATGTGAGCTAGAACTTGTCTTTTTTTTTAAGAGTAATTCACAAATAACTCGGCATGTATATTATTTGATTACCTATTGTGAAGAAGTTTGTCATTTCCCATCACTTAGTAGAATTTAAGATCCATCTGCATATAATTTTTTTTTAATTTTTATTAATCCTCATTTCTTGATTAATTGGTTCATGCCTGCTCTCTTATTGTCTATTTTTCACCTATGGAATAACAGGAGAGTTCCCAAATCCAGCTGCATGTGAAAACAAAGAAGGTAATGAGTATTCAAAGATCTTCAGTGTGACAAAGTATATCATAAAAAAAAAGAAAAAAATCAATTCCTCTTTAAGATTATAACTATTGCTTTCTATTGGCTGGCTTGTGGAGCAGTTTGTAGAATGAATAACAGTATTAGGCATTGTATGCAATTAGAGGAAATGATCATTTTTTGATTAATTATGAATATTAACCTAAAAGAATATTTTAAAGTATTTCCATAATAATTTTATTTCTAAAATTATGGAATCTTTCGTATTTCACTCTACAGCCATATGGTAACACTGAATAACTGCTTGTTTTCAGAATCAGGACATCAACTATTCAGTTTGGGTTTGTAACATTTGCATTTATTTATTTCACATTTCCTTCAGCCTCCACAGCGTTTACAAAATCCCTATCTCCAGCAGTAAAGCTCCAAAACAGTGAAACAAGATTATCATTAATAATTTCCTTCCCTGAAGAAGCTGCTTGGGACACAAACCCAATTAATTCCTACAATATTTCCCATGATAGATTTTACTTTTCAAACCAATCCCTTTCAGACCTTTTTCATCTATGTCTTTTATGACACTAAACTGCTTCATGGACCCATTCTGCCTCGGTCAATTATGGGAAAGTGGGTGTTTTTATTATCTCTACTTTCTACTATCTCTATCTCATTAGTGCTGTACCTTACTAAGCAAGTCTGAATGTAGACTTGGGTGTGAGTGATTTTATAAAATAAAAAACCAAACCAAGCCAAACCAAACCAAGCTAAGTAAAACTAAACTAAACTAAACTAAACTAAACTAATTCCTCATGATTCTCCTTCATTCTCTAAGTGACAAATGCTGAGAAATAACCACCCAGGAATACAAGTACAAAAGTGGAGGAGGTTTATCTGTCTGAGCAAAGTCAGGAAAGACACTCTGCCCGAGGCCTGCAGCAGCTGAGGGGTTGTGAGGAGTATATGACAAATATGTCTGCTTATTTATATCAGTGGGACTTTGATAGGACATTGTTTCCCATGGAAAAAATTGATTTTTCACAGCAGTAGTGAATAGAATGTCATAATGCTAAGTTTCATGAAACAACCAAAGCACTGACACCAGCCATTTCATGCAATGCCTGACAATTTTAGGCATTTCATATAGTGACTCAGTGGAACAGTTAAATAGTGTAATAGAATGCCTATAATTCCAGGAACGACTTTCAGTCATATCATGAAATGAATGATTTCACAAGATGATTGTAAAGTATTTATAAAATCTTCACTGTGAGCTATGAAACAGGTGCTGTAAGCTGGGAGTTTGCCAGTCAGTGTTCCAGGCCAAAGACAAATCGTTTTTGTGAAGAGATATCATAGATTTGACAAATGATCAGAAATACAATGTCTCTTTTGTCATTTAACCTCATCTACCTTATGTAAAAGGACAGATTTCAAACAACAATAACAACAACAACAACAAAAGGAATTTATTGTTCCCAATAATTTGTAAGAGAAAATAAACACTGTTACTGTCCAGGAAGCTGGTGGAAATATTTCTGGGAAAATATGTTTTTGCTGAAATTTACGTTTTTAATGAAGTCAAAATTTTCATAAGCTGTATAACTTTGAATTAAATTTTCAGCCAGAAGATTGCTCAGGTCTAAAGTTCCCTACTCACTTCTAAAGTGTTTGTGCACATGTGTATGTGTGTGATAGGACAAAAGCATAAGAACAATTGCAGGTCTGACTTTTCTGAGCAGAAATTAATGGCGTGAGACATAGTCACTTTTGCTACGCATATTTGGCAAGTTCTGTCTCCATTCCCACGTGGAAAAGCGAGTATATTTAACACCCTAAGCTACCAGAGGACAGAATACATATCTTCCTGTACATTTACACCACTTACTCAAAAAAGCCAAAATCCTATCAACTCAGTCATATTGCTGCAGCAAGACTGCTACTAACATACCTGAGTGGAGATTCCTCTGGTTGTTGTGTTAGGTAGTGGTGCATTTTATGGCACATTATTTCTTAGAGAAAATGTGGTTTAGAATGTTTTCAATCACTTCATTAAGAAGTACATACTTATTAGATACCACCACTCTGCAAAGGTCATAACATCAAATGTTTTAATTGGCTTCAGCTGATATTGAAAAGCTCCTAACCTGCACATATCAAAATAGACTAAACACTAAAAACTTGGTTCTGAATAACTACAACAACACTATTCTCTTACACTAGAGTAGTTGCATTGAATTCAATCTAATTACACCAGCATAAAATTGGAGTAACAGACTAGTAGGCATGTCCCTTTGTGTTTAATTATCTCTTAGAAAACCTCTTTTGGATCTTCCTTTTTAATAGGAGCTTCTATCACAACACAGAGAGGCAATGAAAGGAAGATCCATACTCTGAATAAGGAGTTCTGTAGTTAGCAGCAGTGATAGAAATAAGCTGATTTTTTAAAAAGTATAATGCTGTATTACAATGTGGAAGGTGTTTTTCCAGTTCCATGGAAACAAGTGAGAAGCAAACCCGCTAGACTTTTCATGAAAGAAATTAACATCAATAAGGTAAAAATTATTAGATTTTATTATTATCTTATTATCATAAGATGAAAATTATTTGGGATATGCAAGAATTGCAGGTGATACCTCTGATGGGTAATATTTTAATTTGCCTCTGTAATTTTAATAATACAGTTTTACTTTTAAACATTACTTACATGAGAAAAGGAAACTCTTTAGAACTTGAAAGATAATTTTGCCTGGGTAGATATATATGACACATTGGCACTGTAACCAATTGGAAGCACAGAGATATCTATTGAAAAGTTCTCGTGATAGTAATTTATGTATCTGTATAAGAATAAAATGCCAGAAAGATGACTGAGATCTATAAAAATAAACACACAATGGTATTGGATCACATCCAGACAATAGAGGAAGCCTGAGTTGTTTCTGATGTTGTCATAACCCAACAGCAATGTAGTCTTATTAAAAGATTTCATGTTTTGTGTAAAGCTATTACCAAATATTGTTAATGTTATACAATGCTATTTTCCTTCAAATATAAAAATTTTGAACAAAAATTGTTACACTATATTTGCTTGTTCTCAATAAGTTCATTTTAGAGGTTTACTGATACTTCACTGTACCCACTCAGAGTTCTCAACAGAACTTCTTTGTTAGTGTGACAGAATTTTGACTAATGACTTTATTCTTAGGTAAAATCAGTAGGCACAGTACACGTATACAGCCTTATTCACTTATAAGAGCTCACGTCTTCTGTTCATAATGGCTCTGGCTCTCTCCACTTCTTACTTGTATTAAGAACTATAAGATAATATTACATTTTTGTTAAAAACAAAGGGAAAAGAAAATTAAACCAACATACTTCAGGTATTACAGCATTAGTGAACTGCATATTAAAACTAGGAGAACATTTCTGCACCTTTTTTCTTTATCTACTGGGAGTTTTGATGAGGAAATTATCTAAATCAGATTCTTTTACAGATTTTAAAGATGATAGCACCATCCTTTATGTGGGAAAACATGTACTTTAGAGGATTTTCCCTCTGAATTGCCTATTTCTTCTACCATTAGCTGATGGAATTTTAATTTAGAAGTTTAAACACTAAATTAGGCTGGATGAATCCCAACCTCAAATACCTGAATTCCATCATAGGCACCTAAATCCACTTCCTGATGAGTCTACATGCCTCACAACTCATGCATATTAAATTTCTCTTGTAGATTGCTCTGCCTTCTCTTTCCTTGAAAAACATATGCCAAACAATCCTTGTCATAAGACTTCCTACAAATCTTCAGAGTTTTTGTGTGCTCCCTACTGCTTTCCACTTATCTGTCCTATCATTGTTACTGCCTGAAAGACATCTCTTCCTCTCGGGACCCTGTGATGACAGAACTTAGATAGGTCTGGAATCTTACATTGCCACCTATTATTACTCTTTGATATTCTAGAGAATGCACCTGAGACTAAACAGGGAGTGCTGTTACCCTGATATAGAGATATGCAAAAAATGTGGTACAAGGTATCTCTTGTCATTAGAATATCAACATAGTAAATCTTTTACTACAAATTTAACTGGATGCGTGTATTTTCAGCCTTCTAGCTAAGCACTGCTACAGTTCTTCATTTATGAAGAATTATTTGAGGAGGTGTCATATATAGTGTTTGACATGCTAAGCCATTTCTTAAACTCTTCACTCTCATTTCTTTCTCAGTGAGAAATGTCTCTGCATACGTCTCTCACTTTCATCACACCATATGTAAAGAAACATAACTAGTTCAACACATTTTTAGGATACATGCATGATTGAGACCCACCATAACAGTAATTAATCATTTTTGGGTGACAACAGGTTTAAATTTATCTTTTAGGAAGACTAGAAGTCCACATATATATATAGCTATATAGCTATAGATAAAACCATCATTATTTCCCATCTTGTCCTTTGCAAGCTTAGTTTCTTTCTCACTCTTATACTACGTATCTTGTTCATTGTGTTGTGGCTGCAGAATAGTGCTTGGTTTTAACATTTCTCCTGTGGGAGCTGAAAACCATCCTCTTTTTTAGAACCTGCCCCACCTGCCACATAGTCTTCTCTGCTCAATAGTTTGGCTTCGGGATCTCTAAGTTAATTCAGGGCTCAGAGTAATGTCAGTGCTTAACCTGCTTTAAGGATATCAATAGACAGAATTTTGATAATTTTAGAAGCAAAATGATACGGATGTTACATTAACTGCAGTTTTTGAGATGTTCACAGTGGGGTTGTTGTCTTATCTGCCTCTTTACAATCTTAAAACCCTGCAAAATTCTGAGCCTTAGTACTGAGCTGCTCTGCTTAAGCATGTTGTACCTGATGTAGCTTTTTTATACCTAGCCAGGTGGTAGGTTGTCATCCTTCACTGTCAGGCTAAAACGGTTGGCATAAAGCAGTGGTATAGAGTTTTCAGTCACAAACTGGGATGTGGGCATTAGGATCCAATTTGTTATACTTGAGAGCCCTAAGTGCACTCTGCTATTTACTCAGCCTATAAATATGAAACTGCTGTCTTTCTTGACACAGCACAATAGTTGCTTTAGTTAACTTACAGTCTCCAGAAGACAAAGTGGTCTGTATTTGGTTACATTACTTAATGTTCATAGAAACTTTTCCTTAATTTTCACTGACTGTGACAACCACCAAGCACCTAGACCCAATGGTATGAACTATTTACGCCTGAAAGATTTAATAGGCTACTGCTTTTCCTACTACTTTGTTTTAAGGGAGGGCTCTGATCATGATCACTTCACTTTTCACTCCACAGGAAAGTAAAAACACCAAATGAAAAATATTTAGGTATGATAAATGGAAAAGAAACAAGCTATGTGGAAGAAATCGGTGTACTGAAAGTCTAAATTAAACTTTTCCAATAAATTTAGACCAGCTTTATCTTCCATATTGACTAGGTGACATGATCTGAAACAGCTTCTATCAGCAGACTCCAGCTTTTGAGATGATAGAAGAAAAATTCAGAATCATTTTCCATAGCTTTTGTATTCTTCCAGAAGAGCAGAATTTTTCTTCTCTAGTCTGAAATTTTCTGTTTAGAAGAGGAATATTTTTTACTTGCTTCCATTCCCAGAGGAACAGAAAAGTCTGTAAAAGAAGTCCAATTTCCATAGCCTCTTTGCTGTCACACTTCAGAAATATTTTCCACAGAGGACTGTGGCTGTGAATGGAGAAAGAGTGATATTTCTTTCAAAATGGGGGCTTACTGCTGATGGAGAGAGGAATTTTAACTTAGAAATGGGGTACTCAGTTGCTCTTTTAGACTGTGCCATAAGTAGAAGACACACCTTTTAACAGGTTTGTTGCATTGATTTCTTTTCTAAATAGGGTGTGACCAGTAGGTTTTTTTTTGGTGGTCTAGATATAATTGAATCCCTCAGTGATTTGAGGATGACCTGTATATATATGTATACCTGAAACATCTTAAAAATTAAAATTAAGATTAATATAAACCACACCTGATGAACTGTCCTGCTGCACGCCTTCTATAGATTTTTACAGTCTTCTGTTGTCTGTAGCTTGAAAAAAGCTCACAGTACCTAAGAATAATCATCTACATTTCTACACCAACATTTCATTTATTCCAAAGAAAGCAGTCAGTCTAGTGGCGCAGAGCTTTTCCAGAATGTTGTTCTAGTGTCTAGCCCAGTTTTATCTAAAGTCTGGTGTTCTGTAGATATATAGTGTAATGGCATGGAAGTTACTACTCCACAGGTAGACAGTAATCTGTCCACTCTGAAATATTCTGTCAAGCAAGAGTCTATTGTATGCTAGGTAATTTAAGGCTTAGGTACACTGCAGTGTAATCCTTAATTATAAAACTGTTTCTGTCTATATTGACCTCATTTGGTTTAAGAGCCTAACTGAGATGGTAAAATTGGTGTGTACGTATCTTCCTTGTACAGTCAAATGACGCAGAAATCTCTATCACTTCAGGATAATTCACATTTCAGGTATGTCAATAAACTGCTGGAAGCATCTATTAATCTCTGTTGACTAGAGCTAAACAAGACTAGGCTTCTGGATTTGGAATCTCAGTTAGGTGACATGAATTCAAGTCTTTAAGGTTCCCCTTTCTTTACTATAATTTGGCTTTTGACAGTTTCTAGCTTCTCGTACTTCCATTCTTATTGAATAATCACAGAAGTTCTTCAGTTGATCTAGTGAGAAGCTATCTTTCTATCCCATTTTTGTCTCCTTCTGGGTCTTCATGAAAGGTCATCCTAAAATGTGGTGAATTATGCAAAGTGGAAAGAAGATCCCACTTGAATATCACCTCCCATTTTCAAGCAAGAGAGGTTACTTGGGATTACTTCCAAAAATCCCCTTCTGACTATACTGGTGGGAGAGCAACAGGTTTTGTTGTTCTTACACTCAGTCAAAACCCAGATCCACCTGTGTATCTGACAGTCCCAAGCAAGACTGTAAAATTTACTAATAATTTATTAATCACAGTGACTTATTTAATGTCACTCACTAATCACCATTTACGATACTTAGACTATGTGTTCACGAATATATTTTTCTAGTGGTTTCTGATTAGGAGCTTATATTCCTGAGAATCAAATATGTAGATCTCTTACAATATCAATCCCAGATTCTGGTATTGTTAACTGAAAAAAATGGAAAATTCACAGACCTCAGCTTTTTAGTTCTTTAGGTTAAGTTGTGAAGCAATTACGCAGCCTAAAAGGGCATTATCTGTCAAGATGACCTCAGAAATTCTGTAAGGAAACAGTATTGTTTTTTGGTCTGAAAACAGCACAAGTAACGTGTTTTGTTTATTTACACTTGACTTTGCTTAAATGAGGAGGTCATGGCCTGTATCTTTTTTCTCTTTTCTTTTTTTTGTTGTGGTTTGGGCCAGGCTGGCCACTAAATGAATGGCAGATTCTCTCTTTACCTCTCTCTCTCTCCCCTTCCAGAAGAGAAGGGAGACATATGAGCTGAAAAGAAAATTAAAACTTATTTAATGAAATATTAGTAATAAAAATAAAAGATAATGATATAAAAAAGAAAATAATGAAATATGTACAATATACACAAAATTGTATCAAGCTTCCAGGATGATCATCATGTCACCAGCAGGCATTAGGGAAGTCCCAGACTGGACTCAGTGATGGACAGGAACTGGATTCTGGATCTGGATTGAGGATTAGAATCAAAGGCAGATGAACAGACAAGAGTCCTCCTCGCACGCCAACCATTGAAGAAAGAGGCTGACCCTTTGATCTCTCAGCTTTATACTGAGCATGAGACAGATGGGATGAAATACCCTATTGGTCAGTTTTGGGTCACCTGTCCAGTCCGCTCCTCCCCGCAGGTGCAACCCCTCTACACTTTTCCACTTCCGACCCTCCAACGTGACACATAACAAAGTTAGCTGTCCTTGTCTGTTATAGCAATAAGTATAAGCCAGAGCCTCTCTGTGTACCATTCCTTAGTACTGACTATAAACATCAGATGTTATCTCTGCTAGGAGCAGACACTGTTTGAAAAACATCGCATTAATTTCAGTGAGTACAGTTAGTTAGAAGAGACTTAATTGAAAAATAAAATTACTGAAAAGAAAATTAGTTCTGTTTTACCTCAAACCAGGACACTTTTTAAACCCTTATAACAATACAATGAAAATTTGATTACATTTTTGTTATAATGAGTGTGATATACAGAACGAGTTGATGTAAAATAATGTGAAACAAATAGAAGTGACACTGTGACACACACTTATTAAGACATCACAAACGCAGAATTTCTCCAGACAGAAGTAGAAGAAAGATAGGTAGGAGAGAATTTACTTTCTTTCCCTCTCAGGGAAAGAATGGAGCATGAGTTCATCCTTTGATACCTGAGAATACACAAAGGTGAGGATTGCTGAGAACTCTGGAAATAAGCTTAAGCAGGAGTTTCTGCTTATCAAACAGACACCAGAGAATCTATTCCCCAGGCAAAGTTCTCTCTCTCACTCTCCCTTCTACCCTTTTGGATTGTCTGATGTCTGAAAGAGTAATTTATGATGCAGTCCTAATAATCAACAAGCACAAACTCATTGGAAACCTGGCTTCATTACTTTTGTTCAGAAAAATTCTTGATATTCTTCTGGAACTGTTTTTTTTTTCATAAGACCAAATTTTTGAGTCTGTGGGCTTTAAAATTAAAATTGATACTGAAATTTCAGCCTATGATATTGCCAAATGTATTCACAAGCAGAAGCAAACAAATCTATTAGCCCTCCATGGAATAAGTAGTCATCTGGTCAGTCTCGGTGTAACATGCTTGCCAGTTGAAATTTTGGACTATTGGAGGATGTTTTCCCCAAAGCACTTTTCTCTCCCCATTAAACCAAGTGCAAGCAGCTAGCCTCCCATTTAGACTCACCAGCCCTGCAACCCAAATATGAAAGCCACATTTGCTGATGCAATTGGAAGTATAGTTATCAAGAAAGATTAAAATTTGATAGCAAGCTTCTTTTTCATGTAGCATATGAATATGTCAAGAAAATGTATTTGTTACAAAAGTTCAGAGGAAAGACATAAGGCTGGATGACTCTCTTTTCTCAATTTCTAAGCATTCAGATCCTTAGTCTCACATATAAGCAGTCTGCTAATCATTAATTTATCATGAAATCCAAGAGGGAAGGTTTATTCCTGTGCTAAGATTTATTCCTTTTTCTGTTCTTGTATTTCAGAGGATTTAAAAATAAATAGACGCTCTTCAAAGACTGCAGCCAAGTAATTATTTTCTTTTAACAAGCTTATTAGTTTATTGACTTATGTTGAAGTGGGCTTTTCAGTTATTATATTTCATTTGCAGAACATTATTTTTTGAAGAATGATAGGATGATTAATGTCATATTAGAGTGTCATCACTTGCAATGTTATAGTTAAGAGTTTGCCAGCATTTACATTTCATATGCCTTTGGTTCAATAGCTTCTTATAACTTAGCTATTAAAAGAATTTTTCAAGGCTGGTCCATAAGCCTGTCTTTTAACAATTTATTATAAAATTATTTCTATGTTTCATTAAGAATAAAAGAACTTGTATCATTTCTTATATTCAATTTTTTATATAACCAAATATTATAGTTTTGATTAAAGACACAATTCAAACAACATTTCAAAGGACTAAAAAACATTTTAAAGGACTAAACAATATTTTAAAGGAAAATATATGCATAATAAGGATTTGGATACTTCATGTAATAAGGCGCATAATTTGTCTTTTCCTTTGGATGTATCATGGAAAACATGTAGCTAGAGGTAATTTGAAAATTGCCAACATCATTATGGTGAAGACCAATACATAGTTAATGAGGCTTCAGACAAGTTGAAAGCCTCCAAACATATGCAAGAATAGGCTACCTTATCTTTGGTAGTGCACAGAACATAAAATTATGCAGTCTTGGTTCCTGACTAACATATTTAAGGTTTCTTGACTATCTGCAGGCAAGAAGAAGAAGAAAATTTTCTATTTGCTATAGCTCCCTCTCATTCTCATCAAAAGCAAAGACACAGATTTTTCAACGCAACTACTCAGCTGTTTATATTCATACCTACATTCACTAGTATTCACATCAAGGGGATAAGGGCCCACTCTCCTGGATTGGCCTGCAATACTGAAGCAACAGTTCCCGCGCAGCTGAGTCATCTATGACATTCATCACAACTGAGCAACCATCTGCCTGGATATAAAAGTGTTTTTACTGTAGGCTGAATGATATACATAAAATGGGCTAGTTCTTAAAATACAGCCTGAATGAATTTTACTCAGTCATATTTAATGTTGTTCTATAGAATTGAACAAGTGTAGCCACAACCTACTACCTGTTGAGGTTGTGCTGCTGAAAATTGGAGGCTAGAGATTTCATAAATAGCAAAGCAATTTTTTGTGGTAAGGATTAATGTAAAGAGGGGAATGCATCCAGAGACTTAAGAAATATTTAATTTAAATGCACAGGTACTGGATGTATGGTATGGAGGATGGTGAGGCACAAACAGGACCATCAGGTTTGTTAACTGTTTATTCAGGCTGTTAGTTATTATGGTTTCTTTTTCAGAATGGGTCGCAGCTTCTTTATCTATGAGACTGACTACTTGTTACAAATCTTCCTGTGAGCATCCTTGTTGCCGCTGTTACATTTTCATCATGTCATCCTCTTAGATGAATCAAGGTCAATCAAGGGTAGAGGACATATAAAAGAGGTATTGACAAGGGTTAGCAGAGCAGAGTATTAAACAACACAGAGAAATGATGAATAGAGGAGTGAACAGTAAAAGCTAACAAAAGAGCGCTGGAAGCATGACCCTTTGGGCATAGAACTAAGGCCTCTGTAGTTTCAAGGCCATCTCTATGATGGTGAGCTTAAGGAAGACACGGAGCAATTAAATACCCATTCTTGACTTTGGGGCTAACTAATGATTTAAATGGAAGCAAAGGTGGCTTCTTAGCAAAAGTTGATTTCTTTATTTTTTCTCCAAGGTGGCATGAGTCCTTTATATGTGTCCAAAGTACTCGTAAGGTCCGAATTATATGTTTCTCCATTTTGTTACTTTCAACAGCTCAATAATTTAGTGAGTGCAATCAGCAGTTTGGGAGATTAGGACCACGGAGTGTTTAATTCTGCTTTAGAGCAGGATTTAATGAGCTTGCAACTTAACAGAGACCTTCTTATTATAGTCAAGGCCTACAGATTGATTGTTGAGCTCCAAGAAAACATAACATGGACAGGGTGTTGATGGCCACCGTGAATGAATTCGTTTAAGTCTCAGAGGTGAAAAACTGCTCTTAGTCCGTGTTTTACACTCCAGCTGCAGTGCACTGACCACTTATTTTTTTTTTCAGTAGTGTTATCTAACAGCCAAATCCTTCTGAGCATTCACTAAATTAGTATTGCAAATAAATTCTACAGACATCTCCAGAGTGAAATCTGAATCTGGGCGGGGGAAAATTTGAGTAAAAGAAATTTAAATCTAGACATATACTAGCTAGAGCTTTTCGTATGGTTGTTGTTGTTTGGTTTGAAGAGTTAAGTGAATTCGTATATAGTTTTATGACACAATACACTGCAATAATCATTCAAAATTCAAACACTTCTGCATTTAATGACCCATTGAATACATATAGCTGTTCATTTTCTAAGCAATAACCCTTTCCAGGATAGATGTGCATCAATTGTTCTGAGCCTGATCTGGAATCTAGTGATACAAAGCATGGCCAAATAGTTCTGCCCCACAAAATTGTGCAAATTGACCTAATTTTTGCATCTCTTCTTCAGGGAAGTATGATACAATTTACAACAAAATTGGCGTATCTCTGTTCTCTGCATGGGAATGCTGTCAAGTCCTAATGAACAGGAGTTTGAAACCCCCTAAGCTTTTCCATGATTGTTAACATTCTTTTGCAGGGCAGCGTGATGAACTGAGGTAGTTGAAGGATAGCTGTGCCTCCAATAAAAGAGATATTTGCTACAGAAAATGTCACTGCAACTGCTGAGCTATGATTTACAGTTAGGAGTGCTTAGGAACAAGCTGTTCCTGAGTCTTTCTTCACTGTCCCCCCAGTCATTTTTTGTATGTGAGAAGCTTCTGTCACCTCTTGACTCTATTCAGGCTGGATCTCAGACTGTTTTATCCCCTATGCTGCAGCTTTGTCATAGGTATAATGTCAACAACAGCACCCCCACAAACTGTTTCTGATGATAGAGTCATCTCCTCTACCTAAGAAAAAGCTATTAAAGTTTTGGCACCTTTTGGATTCTGTAATGTTTCCTTGCACATGGGTGTAGTGTCTTTTTATCATGTCCAAACTTCATTCCCATTACCCAGTGATGCATTATCAAGTTGGGATTAATTTCAGGACCCTAAATTAGGCAGACAAGATGTACTTCTCTACTCCTTCAAAGGTATTTTCTTCTTTACCTTGCCCACAGGCATGTATTTAGGAGGAATGTGCTCCTAGAACCTTAAAATTTTGGCACATTAGTTGCCTAAATTAGACAAACTTGAATACATTCTTTAAATTATTTTCTCTTCCTCTGTTTTCTCTAACAAATGCCTCTATAGGCAGGCTTAACCACCTGAAAAATGTAATAAAAATATCCATGACGTTGATAAGTAAATATAATATGATAACTCTCCTATTTTCCACAAAAGCCACCACTAGTTTTTGTTTTCTGGAAGACTGATATTTTCTATGCAGCCCACTGGTAATTACATGAGTAGAAGATTTCTTTTTAAAAGTAAAAAAAAAAAAACAATAGTATAAACACTGCAAAATATTCATCTCTTTAAAATGTGTGCTTTGACTACCTAGTGTAGCAAGTACCAAGGAGTAGGTGAAAAACATGCCTTTCAGTCTCTATTGAGGTAGCATTCAAGTGTTTTGCATCCCCGACCGTCTTTTGCCAAACAGATCCTGTGAAGCTGCTTACCACAAAGCTTGTGTTTGCCATCATTGTACACATCAGTCTGGCTCATTCAGTCACTAGCCATAAAAGATTAATTAAGATTTGCAGTCATACTACAGGAATAAATCTGACATCTGCTTTCATGAAGAGAAGAAACCCTTAACAGGTGCAACTTTAGATATTGTGCAGGCACTAGGCAATACTATCATTTGGAGAAGAGTCATTCTTTGGAAGTGGTTGTCACTGGTATACTGTGGCACGAATTCAGTCTTTTAAGATTCTGTTTATATGTTATGCCCTACAAATGAGAAGTCATGCCTAAGAGTTGTAAAATGCGTTTCATATTTGCATGCTGTTTGATTATTTCAGTTCTGCATTTTAAGAAGATTAATCACCAAGAAATATATCTTACCAGCAATTTTTTTCAGATCTGTTACAGTACACATGAAAAATAACTTTGAAATTTGTTTATTAACATTCTCATTTCAAAAGGAAATAACTAACAATGATCATTTCAACTGTTCAGTTCCCAGGAGATTTTGGAAGCTAAACAATAACGAATTCATTTATTACTGTTATAATGCTCTTGGAACATAACACAGCCCTACAGAATTTTAACTCTAAAATCCCTCATTTTCCCAGGTGTAGGGTTGGAAGAATAAAAAAGAAAACTAGTAGGTAAGAAATTCATTTAGAATCAAGGCGATCAAAGTTCAAGTCTCAGTCCCACTGTCTACTTAGATATTTAAATTAAATGGAAAGAATCCAACAGAGAAGTCAGTACTGTTAACCTATTTTTGCTCGGAGTGTTTGAATGCAAGTCTGCAGGTCAAATAAGTTCTCTAGCTTCTGGGACTATTTGAGGGTATGAGGGGCTCTCTTTGCTTTCTATCGAAAAATCTTTGGTTCATCATGAAGCTGGATGGGAAATCTTTCAGATTTCTCAAGAAGTTTCACTTCATTAAAAGTGGTTTCTCTCCCAGATTTATGTTGTAGGTCCCCATTAGTCCAATTCAGGATTTGGATTTTACATATCAATATTCTTCTGCCTCTCATGACAGAAAACTCCACTCCAGGTGTTCTGAAACCATCATTTTTTTTAAAGAAGGAAAGACATTTCTTTATTTTGGTTGAAGAAAGGAAGAGTATGCAGTGAGATACGTTTGTTCACTTGAAAACTTCCATAGATTATCACAGCTAGGATATAAAAGATTTTTTCTTCAGTTAAATCAATTATGTGGGTATAACAGTTCAAAACCCTTTAACATTTCTGTTCTGACTTTCCACTGTTTTCTACCTAAACTTTCTCTGTTTGCATTTGATGACAAATCTGTTTCCTCCAGTAAGAAACAATGACCTTTCTTTATCAGGAATGTTCTGCAGTGCAAAGGTGCTGTTGCATATGAATGTGGATTTGGTTGGGTGTAGTTGGGGGGATTATAAATCATGTCATAGTCATGAAAGCAATGTTTTATCTTTTAAATTTCCGTCAAAACTGGGATTTGATCACTGTTTTGCTACTAAATGCCTATGTGAAACAAATGTATTAAACATAAATTCTCCATGTTTCAAAGAAAACAACAAAGCTGCATACTAAATTTGATCTATCAATTTGCTACATTCTCTTTGACAATTAACCAATGTCAGATACCATAATTACATAATAATCTGTTTATAAAACAGTTTTTCAACTCTGAATGTTTAACAATAGATTCTAAAGTGGAAAGA
Source organism: Ibidorhyncha struthersii (assembly GCA_013398815.1). Classification (NCBI taxonomy): domain Eukaryota; kingdom Metazoa; phylum Chordata; class Aves; order Charadriiformes; family Charadriidae; genus Ibidorhyncha; species Ibidorhyncha struthersii. The sequence goes on from VZSZ01005630.1 coordinate 176,885, forward strand.
TTTATATGCATAGTAACATATAACCCTAATTATATTATTACAGAAGTTCATGATTAGATTTCATCAGCCAATTTTTTAATCCTGCTAAACACTTAACATGACAGCATTGGGTTCCACTGGTTATATTAAAGGTAAAAAATAATAGCCATATAATAAATTTTTCAACTTTTAGTTTTGTTGAAAATAAATTTCTTCTCATATTGTAGGAGACTGGAAGGATCTGACAAAAACAATTTTTTTTAATGTTTGAGTAATAATTTCTATTTTTAAGATAAAAAAAGTTAAGAGACATTTTTAGCTAGTAAAGGTAAGATACTCATGTATTAAAATGGGAAGCGTTACAGATTGTACAGCTTGTTCACATAGTGTCCAGTTTGTTAACAAAAGGATGCACAATGTTGTATACGATACACTTACCCTTAGCAATGTATAGAGATGAAAGGTGATGAAACTATTGTTCTTTTTACAGTATAAAAATCTATGGAAGAGTAGAGAGACACCATAGTTCTCTTGATACTTTACATCAAGCAAATTATGCATTTTTCAAGATTTTTATTATTATATACAGGAAATAGAAGGAGTGATGGGCTACAAAGGAGAAGTTGGAAACATTGCTATGTCATGTAAGGATAGTGTTTGGAAAGGCCAAGCTCAATGACAGGTGAAACTTAGAAGGGACATCAAGGGCACAAAAAGAGCTTCAGTTGCTATATCAGTAGTGAGAAGCTGAACAAGGTAAATGTGGGCTTTTTGCTGAATGGGATACGTGGTTTAGTGATATTGAACACAGACAAAGCTGAAGTATTCAAAACATTCTTTGCCTCAGTTTTTGCCAACAAGACCTCTTTGCCCAGGCCTTTAGAGAAATGGTTCCAAGAGAGCAACGACGAGCAATATGTGGGAGTCAAGTCCAAGACTGCTTGACCCATACAGGTCCTTGCGACCCAACTGCCCACATGCAAAGGTGATCAGAGAATTGGCTGATGCCCTTGCAAGGCCAATCTTCTCCATCATATTTGAAAAGTCATGGAGATTGGGGGAGGACTCCAACAACTGGAGAAAGGGAAATGTTCAAAAATACATCTTCAAAAAGTCCAGGAGTAAACCAGGAGAGCTCGAGACCAGCCAGCCTCACCGTAGTGCCTAGGGAAATTATAAAGCAAGTCCTCTTGGAGTACATTTCTGGGCACATGAAGAAGAAGGTGTTTGGGAACAGTCAGCATAGCTTACCAAAAGGCAAATCATGTCCAACTAACCTGATTGGCCTTGAAGATCAAATGACTGGATTTGTGGTTGAGGGGAGAGCCATAGATATCATTTATAGGGCAAAGTTTTGGACATGTTCTGCCATAATATTGTTGTATCTGAACTGGGTTATTAAAGTCTGTATGGGTAGATAAATAGATGGGTAAAAAATGGACTGAATGACCAAACTCCACAGTTAATGGGGCTTACTCGACCTGCAGGCTGATAAGTTGAGTACCACAGGGGTCTTATTTTGGGATCTGTCTTTGTTAACCTTTTTAGTAATGACTTGGAGGAGTCAATGATATATACTCTTGGCCCAGTTCGCAGCTGACACCAAACTGAGATGACCTAGTTTACTTGAGGCAGAGGGACCTAGACAAGCTGGATGAAGAGAACAGGAACCTTGTGAAATTCAGCAAGGAAAAATGCAAATTCCTGCGCCCAGGAATGAAGAACTCCTTGCAATGACAGAGGCTGGGACTGATGGTGGGGAGCAGCTCTGCAGAAAAGTCTCTAGAGGTCTTGGCAGACAGAAAACTGAGGATGAGCCAGAAGCAGCCTAGCAGCAGAGAAAGACAAGAGCCACCTGGACTGTATAAGCAGGAACACAAAGGAAGTGTCAGAGTACCACAGGAGCTGGAGGATTCCTCAGGATCAGGGCATCAGGAATGCAAGTCAGTGAGTCAGGTTCACAATAATCTTGGTGAGGGTTACCAGGGTCAGAAACTACCCAGTGGTGGTTGGGCAGGTTCATGATGACTGGAAAGGTCCAGAGTCAATCCAAAAAGTCAGGTTGAGGTCTGAATCAACACTGTCTATGGTGGTCCATGTATGGGCATGGCTCAGCTGAAGACTTGGCCTCCTACTTGGTCTCACTGAAGATAAGGAGAAATTCTTCCCCTGTGAAGACAGTGGAAAAGGCTCTCCAGAGAGATTGTGAAGCCTCTCTTCATCCTGAGACATTTTCAAGACCCATCTGGACAAAGCCCTGAGCTGTCTGGTCTGACCTCTAAACTGATCTCTGAGCAGGAGGTTGGACTAGAATTAATTTTATTTTTTAAACTACTGTCTTTACTTATATTAAGTGAAGACTTGTGAATGCCTCACTGAAGATGAAAATACACTTTTTTTTAAGAGAAGAGTGATACAAGAGGTACTGAAACCGTATCACAAGTACAACAGTATCAAGTTTGCCATTCTCATGTGATATATCATATAAAATGCTGAATGATTTTAAAAACCTCAGTAAGCAGGGATGAAAAAAACAGAGTCAGAAGCAAACAAACAATATCGCAGAAATAGTTTGAAGATAAATTTGAAGCAGACTTTTAAGTTTTCTTTGTACTATTATGTCAGATCCAGAACTGATCTAACTCAGTTTAAGGTCTTTCATATCTTGTTCATTATTTGTCTGCTAAAGAAATATTTTAACAACATCATCATGACAGCTGTATAGTTTCATCTTCATGTTTTTGCCTTGGCTTTGTTCTATTTTGAACCATTGCCTTTAAATCTTTAAAGGTCTTCTGTGCCTCATTTCTCAAATATTCCTGCACTTCTGGAGCTTTTTAATAGGCAAAATAAATGCATCTACTGTGATGTCCTCTGAGAAAGAGAAGGTTGGTTTTGTCATGAGGTAGCTCCAGGTAACTTGTAGGATGGGTCATGGCATCCTGCTTATCTTCCTAAGAGCTTTCCTTATGCGGTCACTTAAAAGGAACACAGAAATAAATTACAGATTCTCATAAACAATATTAAAAGTAAATGAATAATCTATGCCCAATTTCAAATTTATTCAGCGTTAAATACTTACTGTTTGAACTTGTAGAAAACCTAGAAAAAGGTGATTAAGATACATCATGAGTGTGGTGATGAAGTATATGAAGGTCAGCAATTAACAGTATGTCTTGCACGGTTGCTAGACTTACATTTGGATTTCCATTTATAAAAATACTGAAGTTGGATACTCGGATTTCTAACAAATACATGAGTTGATTAGTAAGTGTACTTAGGAGCACTCATAGGAGGAACTTAGTGCAAATTATGAGGGAAAAATATTTTCATTCTTACTGTGTTAGACCTTGAGCTATTATCAGACACATACTGTTGTTTGCAGAAAAACAAAGTAGATTTCTAAAAATTGTCAGCTGAATCCTTATATTACAGATTTAGTTTTATGCAGACCATCTTTTAAGAAGAGGTTATCAAAAATTATTGTTGACTCCCAAATAGTTTTAATTTTGGTGTTTTGATTTCAAAGGTAGAAAGTTACAACCTTTTTTTTTCCTGAAGTTTAAGTTCAGTGTGACTACACTGGGCATTAAAACCCACTAGCTGCTTTTAAAAATTTTGGTGTGATACCTTTGTATAGTAAAAGTCTCTGCCTAACTCTTGAGGAATTGTTAAACTTAGATCATGCATAATTATGTATCCATGTTAAGGCATTGTCTCAGGATCCTCTATATACCAGATCTGAGAAATGGGTTTGTTTTCACTTCTAATCAGTACTCTCGAAACAGTAAAAGGGCATTCAATTCTTAATGCAAGTTTTTTACCAGAATGGAGACTAGAACAAACTAACTTTGATGAAAATGGGTGAATGGTAGTAAAATTAATGACTTAAAAAACCCCACATATCTATCTATATTGAAGGTATCCTTTCCCCCTATGCTGTTTTTTGCTCCTGTTGCTTTGAATGGCTTCTCAAATTGCAGGAACACTATTCTATCTTCCAATTGTCCATAAAAATAGGTCCCTCTTTCTGTTATCTTTGATGTGCTGCTTTTTTCTTCCTTCTACTTGACTCAGAAATACCTCAACCAGCATTTCTCCCACAGGCTACCTCCTTGTTGTGAATCTCAGACTGCTTTTTCTCATTACACTTAATCTGGTTTAGCTGTCGGTTCTCAGGGGGAAGGGTTCTTCTGCTTCTCTACTTTCTTCCTATGCCAACACAGTATCCCCTTTTTTCCCTTTGCATTGCCTTTAGTGCTTGTCTGACACCCACTTCAGTTTAGCTCATAATTACTAGAACATGCACAGAAGGGGTGGGAACATGCAGCTGGAGGCAAAGAGACAGATCTTTTCAAGAGCAACCATCAATTTCAATGTGAAACACCTTCTTTACCACCCCTATGCTGCACACCAGATGTTTCTCCCAGTGTGAAATTTTGGTGGTTTTCAGGAAGGCATCACCTGGCCACCTCTGCCTAAGTGGTTGCACCTGACCTGGGGCACAACAACTAGGACAGAACTAGCAGCTACCCTCCCCTCTCGTGTTCATCTGGGTCCTTTTGACAAAATACTGTCCCCAAAATATTTTTCATATTTGCCTTAATTTGGAGTAAGCAAAGGATTGAAATGGATACTAGATTATGCCCTGAACTGGAAATGATACATTATGGGAGGTCGGTATTTTTCTTTGTGATACACCCCAGGATCAGGAAGAGAAACACTAATTGCATCTACTCCAGGATAGAAAAGGATGCCTTGAACATCTTCCACATACCTTGTCAAACCCTACACTAACAGTGCCCACTGCTTCCTTCTGAGGAGGGTGTACTGCAGGGCAGCTGAGAGTGACTGTCACATCTCTATCCTGTTTCTTGCGTTGCGTAAATATAGGTTGCATTAATGAATACCAAGTAGTTGCAAAAACCTCATTTCTGTGTTCCAAATTCACTGAATTCTTTTATTTTCTTTTTTCCCCCAAAGATCAAGTTTCATTCAGAAATTGATCGGGCACACTCAGACAGAATGTTCCTTTTCTTTCTCAGATGCAGATAATCACTTCCCTGTTTGTTTTTTTTTTTTTTTTTTTTTTGGCTGTGGAGTGCTGACTTTTCTTTCTTTCAATCTGAAAGAAAATATTTTCTGGAAACATTAAAAAGCTTCAGCTTTCAGCAAGTTTAATCCTCGGGGGGGGAAAGGCAACAAGCAATTAATTTTACAAAAACATTGTCTTTTCAAGAGCTAATACAGATATTTGCTTTTACATATTAACACTATTCTTAATATTTTCTATTTTTCATTTCATTGTTACTAGCTTTCAGCTTCATGCAGAAGAAATTCCAATAGGAACTGAAAGTAACATAGAAGAAGGCTGTTCTTTCAAGATGAGGGAGGTTTCTGAGAAGAAGAGCAAGTACAAACACGTTTGAATTAAGTAGCAGAGTGGCAGCAGGAACAAATAGGAATTTCAGGTATTCTAAGAACCAGCGTGTGTCATAGAAGGATGCTTGGTTTTCCAATTTTAAGAAAGAATGATAGCTGTTATATAGGATTTTTGAATTATTTTATGCCAGTTCTATAGCAAGAAATTATTTTTCAATTTTAGTCTGATCTTCTCTGAAGGAAATAACCTGAACCATAGGACACAGTTGGGCGACTTCTTCACTCATCTGTCAGTCAGGAGAAACGCCACAACATTCTGTCTTCTCATAGCTGGAATAAAAGTGACAGTGATATTCCCCTTCTTGATCCTCTGTCTGGGCAATGAAACGTAGTGCTGCTTACCTGTAACTAGTCAGATGAGAGAAACTAGTGATAAACAGCTGGCATGACATGCACATTTGGCAGATATTTAGAGAAAAATGTACTTTATATACCTCATATAAACCTGTGTTTAAAATCTATGCTACTACATACCTAAATTACAGTTTTAGAAGTGGTTGTTCTTTTAATGATTTGATCAAATCATTGAAACCAGTGAGGCTTTTCATCTGTGTAAATCTAGGCAAATCAGTTTGGCTTGTATGACACAAATCTTGACACTCCTATAAGAAGACTTCCATTCAATGATCTATTGATTTCTGCCATGAAGCAATGCTCTCCTTGCATGGTTCTTGGTGCAGGATGTTGCCTTAATCTTTAATGTATTCCTGTGTGAACACTCAGAGCTGTAACACCTAGATTGGGATTCATACTGGAATTGCATCTTTAAGCAGCTCTCACTCTGGATATATGCTCTCAATTAACAACATTACTCGAACTTGAATTTACTTGATTTAGACTAAGAGCTTTGACCCAGCTGGAGAAAGCATGCTGTAAATATTGTTTAATTTTGTTGGGAACATATTTTTCTGATGAAAACTTGGGAAGCTTGTGGAAACAATGATTGACTGTAATTACTGAGACCGTAAAAGCACTTAAATTTTGAAGAATGACTTTTTGGCACACTACATTTAAAGTCCTTTTTCCCCTTCCTTCCTATGGCTTTTTTTAGCATGTACTGCAAAACAGTTTATAATTTATCATCAGGAGAAGGATAATACCTAAATTTATAAATAAATCCTTTGGGAAGAGGTGGCGAATTTTTAAATTTTTATGATTATGAATTATCCTGTCAATTCATTGCAAATAAATGAAACGGTACGTTTCATATGTTTTATTAATCCAAAGCTATAGACTGACTGAGTTCTTTTGTTGACAGCCAGCCAGACATAATAATCTCTGTTTATGTGTAAGCTGTAAATTATTAGGCTCTGAGGCAATTTTGGGGTATATGTTTTTGCATTTCCTTAGACTGAACTTTTATGTTAGCTGAAGATACTGTCACCTCGGTTTTAAGGTGCATTTCCCACTCACCTGTCTGCTCTGCAGTGTGTTCATAGTCAGGACAGGCCTTAACATTTTGAACTATGTGCAAAAAATTCTCTGTTGGTCTTCTCTGAGCAAATTTTGGATGTCAAGGGAGAACAGCTGAATTTCCACAGCTAAGAATATGACACAGGAGTGCTGCTAATACGGCTAGAATATCTGTATTTTCCAACTCTCCCAGAGACTTCATTTTTGACTTAATGAAGGAGCTTAATGACCATAAATCATGGAAGACCAAGTGTCTTCTCTGTCACTAGCAATATTAAAATGATCTCAACATCAACATCGATGGGAAGTTTTGCTACCTATCCTATAGATTAGATGAGCAGAAAGGTCTCTTTTTTGCATTTATAATCCATGAAGCTAAAGACAATAGACAGTCTACAATGCAGAAACTCAGGAACTTAGTAAAAGTTGTTTTGCTGAAGTCAGTAGATTGGATGACACAAAATCTTACTGACAGAGTTCAGCAGAACTTGAAGGAAGCTTTTTTTTTTTTCATTGTGGGGCCAAAAAGACAGACTGGTCAGTACAATGAAGAGTTTTACACTTTAAGTTCCAAGTGTTTGTTTTTTTTTTTTCAATTCCTCCATCTTTCCGTTGTTTTCCCTTGGCATTGACAGGAAACATGGAGGAACGAATTGACTCTATTATGCATAAGTTATTCCCCTGCCTGAAAGGCAGTTGCAGGGATGTAAATGCTCCATTTGCTAGGCAGATGGATCTGTAAATTAGTTTTAGATATTAGCAGTTGCTAATTTAATGGGAGGAGGAGAAAAGAAGAAAAATACCATACCATTTAACAACTCTGAAACATTTCAGCATCTATTATTCCTTCCATTCTTTATCTGTAAAAAAAAAAAAAAGGGAAGTGGTGCGGATGTTGATCTGTCTAAGAATTGTAAATTGATACTGCTTCTGCACTCTCTGCCATAGTCATTCTCTTTAGTGCCGACACTTTGAAAGACAACACAAATCCTAGCTCCTAGGTGCCTGGCATCCTAGAGATGTCAGATAATAAGATGTATGCAGACTCACTGGTAGTTGAACCTTTTGAAAAGGGAGACACACTACAATTATATCTATTTAATTATCTATCCTTGTGTATGTGAATAATCTAAATTAATCTAACTGCCTCCCTAGATTTCTCAGGATTTTAATTAAGGTGTCTTGAATGTATATGCCATTTTTGAGTGAGCACCTGCAACACTCTTTATCTTTCAAAGATCAAAAAGTTTTCCTATTATGGCTAACTTTGCATCCATAGAAAGAAAGGAAAGAATGAGGTCTTCACACTTAACAGAGAAAAAGAAGCTCCATTATTTTCCCTATTTCATTGTTTCTCTGCTGGTTCAATTTCAAAGTCAACAGGTGAGATATAGCAGTGCTTTATTTTCAGAGTTTGGTGAAAGTGCAATTGAAATATTGTTGCAGCTTTAAGCAGAAGGATATTTGAACTCAAGCAGAAAGGTTGCTGGATGAAGAGGATACACCCTTTTTGATAATCTGTGATTTAGTTTAATCATTGATGAACATATCTGGCTAAACAAAACACAAAAAGCAGCTCCCTAAGCTGGACTTATCCTGATTTAGGCAAATTTTTTAGTACATAGTTTTATTGTCTGTAAACTTTCTGGAAAAGAACTGAAAAGGTATGTGAAGTAAAAATCAATCTTGACTTGTGAAAAAAGTTTGGATTTTTAAGATACAACAGGAAAGGGAAACTTCTATATTATGGTATTGCACAGAGAGATAAGACAGCTGCTTAAAACTCCTGGCACTCACTGAGTCAACAAATTCTAACATAACTCAAAAACTGTAAAGGACTTTGTCTACTGGAGGTTTTTTTTTACATCTAATAATTTAATTTATACTTCAAAGCTTACCTCAAATGAAGAAAACCCCCACTACCTACAGTTGCTGTAACTCCATATGACAACATGTCTCAATCCACCCACTAGTAAGAGTTGCTTTTGTCTTTTTTGTCATCTTCACTATTTCCTACACTGATTGTGAGAAGAAGAAAATAATCTCTACCATTATCAAATGGACCGAGAATGATGTCTGGTTACAGAAGCAGATTCCCTGTGTCTCTTGTGAAGAGGAGGTACGTGGATTGAGGGTGCTACTTCAGTGACAGCTGACACATTTTTAATTTCTGATTAAGTTTTTCCATCATTATCTGTACTAATACTGTGTCTGAGGGAAGCAATACTTGCTAGTTCTGTATAATTTTCACCCCCGCATTAACTGTATTTTTGATTTTGTTGTTGAATGCCTATATGGTTGAATGTGATAACAGGCAAAAAAGTCTAAAGATGGTCTGAGCTCTAGAACATTTCTATTCCTTATGTATTGATATGTAAATGTAGTTTCAAACCTAAATAAAAAAAAAAAAAAAAACACAACATCCTCTGCCTTATCTGAGTCTTTGTTGCTTCTTTCTTCTATGTGTGTAATTCGTTGCTCACTTAAAGTGACTTTGTTATGTTAATTTGTTAAACTGGGTTATTGCAATGTAACTATCATCAGCCCTTATTCCTAATTGTCAGATGTACTTATGATGTCTTCATTTAATATGTGTTCTTGCTGTACTATGTCACATTTTGATTCATGCACTGAATTTGGAGCTGTATAACCAGCTACTGAGCCATAGGCCATAGTTGTCATTTTCCACGGGCACAGAAAATATTGGCTGTCATCTAACATAAAATTCTGGTAGGCTTCCACAGTTCTTAGATTTTCTTGCTCTATTTGTTAACACAATTGTTGTCTTCTTTTTCCAGATGTTCCAGTCTGGAGTTTTGCTTAATTATTAATTATTAATTGATTGTTCAGCCTGGAGAAAAGAAGGCTCCAGGGAGACCTTATAGCAGCCTTCCAGTACTTAAAAGGGGCCTGCAGGAAAGATGAGGAGAGACTCTTTGTCAGGGAACGTAGTGACAAGATGAGGGGTAACAGTTTTAAACTGAAAGAAGGTAGATTTAGACTAGCTATTAGTAAGAAATTCTTTACTGTCAGGGTGGTGAGACACTAGCACAGGTTCCCAGAGAAGTTGTGGAAGCTCCGTCCCTGGGGGTGTTCAAGGCCAGGCTGGATGGGGCTTTGAGCAACCTGGTCTAGTGGAAGGTGTCCCTGCCCACGGCAGGGGGGGGTTGGAAATAGATGATCTTTAAGGTCCCTTTTAACCCAAACCATTCTATGATTCAATGATTCTATGATGAGGATAGAAACTTCAAGCAACTTTTACTACTCAGTCCTTTAACTTTACTCTTCCTCTTCTGATCTGCTAACAAACTCCTACTCAGCATAACTTATCCATATTGCTTTTACCTCCACCGTATTCACTTCTAGTTTCTCACCTACACATTTATTTCCATAAAAAAATACACTTAATAAGAATAATAATGCAAACATAACCTTTCTTACCTTCATCACTGGGCCTGTAGAAACTCCCTTGAGAAGGAAGTCACTTCTTTATCTCTCACTTCTTTACTTGCTCCTTCTTCCCATTTTCTTTCCCCCACAATTTCCATGAATATTTATGTATCTGTTTTCTTAGTTTGATCTTTAATTAGTATTTTCCTCAAATCCAAAAGGGAAAAATATAGATCTTCAATATTCCCTTATCTGTCACTTATGTCCATAATCTACCGTTTATAAATTGTGCGTAATTTTCACAGTGCTTGAATTTGTTACCTTTGACTCACTTCTCTGTCTAGAGTGCCAAGATACACTACAATTATTAAACATTCTAACTATCGGGGCCTGCCATTTGCCTTTCATATCCCTTCTCACAATCCTGTCTGACACCTTTCCCTGTACATCCTTTCTTACTGCATGACTGTGCAAAGTATCATCACACATGTGGAGCCTAGTGCTGATCCCTCTCCTTCTGGGTTATGCTCTCTACTTTCCTCCCCCAGATTCTCTTTGTTGGAGATACTTGTTTCCAAGTTCTTTCAACTGTACATTACTTCAAACTTATTTTTTTAGTTTTGGTTAAACCTAAGCTGTCTATTTACACTTGAGTAGGTTATAGCTATCGTGTATTTTTGGTTTTTAGCAACTATTTGCCTTCAATCAGAAATGGGACACATCCCATACTACAGCTGACCACCGAATTGAACAACAAATCATGACTGGGCATGAACTGAGCTGGAATTAGTGGTAGGAGAACATTTTAAGTCTAAATCTCACTACTGCCACCTGAGAAGTGCTACTATTTCAGAATAAAATACTCTTTATTCTGCCTAGACACACTTTAAACAGTAAACATGATATATTTCTGTCATTTCTCAGTGTCGTCTTCTCTGAACTAAGCAATTCTAAATTTCTCAGTCCCTGACAATTGTCCTTTCCATTTATCATCCCACTTGCCATATGCTAAATTTTCACCACCCTACCTAACTGGCACTAGCTATACAAAAATGATTTTTCTGATATGCTGTCAAAACACGCAAGCAAGGGCAATTTCTGCATCCATACAGATCTAGAATAACCCAGAATAAAATAGAATGTCTCCAAATTTGTACCATTATGTGTCACAGGGGAATTTGTGCCTCAGCAACAACAGGTGTTTCTTCATTTAAAGATAACCCTGTGAGTGTATATCTACAGAAAATGGTTTTACGTGGTGTAACTACCTTATTAGCTGCATTCTAACTACAAGCACAGAACCTGTTGTGTGTTAATTTGTCTTGTTTCACTTTGACTGTAGTGGAGAGGTACCTCCTATATCACCAGATTTCTGTTGGAAGAGTGGAAGGTTTTTATGAGCAACTTAACTCTTCTAAATTATTTTCTTAGCATCACATCAGATTTGTCACTGTTTACAGGTTTTTCCCTAGGTTCAGTATCTACATTTTTCTTTCACTCTGTCATTCAGTAGCATGTTGCTGCAACTGTGAACATTTGCAAACATGGCTGAAAGATCTGTTTTAAGTTGGCATTTCACAATTTACTGTCACTTTTGAATTTGCTTTATTTCACATCTTGCAAAAGAACAGTGCCAAACCGAGCTCAAATTTCAAAACATGTACTTTTCCAGCAAGCCAATCAAATAGCAAAGGATATTAAACTAGCTTCAGAGAATGAATAATAGCAAAGCTACAAACAACAGTTTGCTTCTGACAATATTCAGTCTGTTCTTTACAGAAATAAAGTATCCTTAAATCAAAGACACCATTTGCTTCAAAAATAGTATGGTTTTTCTTTCCAGAAATGAAAATTACTGCACAATACATATTATGCAAAGATCAAAGCAAAGCATTATAATAATGCATGCTACACATAGAATTTTAGAAACAATGGTTTGCAATAACTGTTATTTTTACTGAATTAACCCAATATCATATGGTATTTTACCTAGTTTTCCAGCCATCACTGAATGGAATGACCGTGTCTGATGTGTGATACCACACTTCGCAAACCTGACAATGCCAACACCGGATTCAATACCATATGGGCAACTATTAGTTGTTTTTTCAAAAATATCCTATGATTAAATTTCTTAATGAGTGTGATGAATGTTACAGAACCCCCTTTGTGCTGAGGTAGAATTTACCCATCTTTTCTGTAAAGTGATCATGTGAAAAGTAACAAAAACTAGGTTTCCTTAAAATGCCACGTAGCTTTTTTGAAAAAAAAAAAAAAAAACCCAACATAAAACCACAGGATTATTGTGTGAGAGATTATAACAGAAAATTTTATAGGAAATCTCCCTAGTTTCTACTATGTCTTTTAAAAGCAGGTCCCTTCCTTCTTTTGTGCTCTCAGTCAAGCAGATTTCATGGTATTTTAGATTGCAACAAGATTTCCCTGAAAGGTAAAATCTTATCTCCATTACCCCGGGGTCCACCTGAATGCCTGCCTCTATTTCTAGAGAGATCTCTCCTGGCTTCTAACTGTGCTGTATTTTTTCAAGGTACTGTTTCATTTTATGTTTAAATTAGGCACTTAACACTACACTGGCAACATTTTAAAAGGTATTGGGAGGTTCCTAATTCTCAGTAAAATAAAGCAGTTAAGAACCTGAATATCTTTGAAAGCAGGATAGTTAAATCACTTGGGATCCAGCATAAATTTGGAAAGTGAAACATAAATCTTTGGCTAGTGTTTGTTGTTGCTAGGCATAGCAATGCCTCAAGATCAGAGATCAGCTCAAACCAAAGTTAAATGGCAAGGGATAAAATAAATTGATACTCATGTATGTAAAGTAGTGTAACAGCAGGAGCATGAGGCTCAGGTTCCAGATTTTCCTCAGACTTTAGCCGATTTGAAAAAGGGGAAAAGGTCATACAAATTCCTCGTAGTTAATCAGGAAACTTTTCAGGATTGGGATACCTATTTCAACAAGGGCACAGGAAGCGATTTGTGAAACTATAGAGTCGTAATTCTAATTTTACTTAGAAAAAGGGGATTAAAACTGTAATATGAAAAAAAAACAGTGGAAACTTGGATAAATAAAATATACTGAGAGTATTCAATACAGCAAAAGATAAAACATGCCCCTCCTCCTTTTGAGTTCTTTGATGTTGTTGATGGGCACTTGCATTTAGCAGGTGATGTATACTTGAAATTGCTAAAAATATTGAGACTGTCCCTCACCAAAGCCTAAATGTAACAAAGGACTATAAAGTCACAAATTGTTTGGGGAATGTGAAGAGATAATGATTTTCTCTTTCTCACATTTTGAAATTAAAAGGGCTTTTCTATGAAGCTATCAGACTCCTGGTATAAAACAGTGAGAAGAAATATGTATTTATGTATGCATGTATGTATTTATTTATTTATTTTTTATGGTACACAATATGTACTCACTGATGAGGTCATAACTTTCAAGAAGTAGATAAGATAATTAAACTAAGTACTGGAAGTAAAAGTTGTTAAACCCAAGGATGTGGACATCCTTAAGACTAACACAGTTGACAGTTGAGAGGATATACCATTGGAAATATCATTAAAGGTTTCAGAATTCCTAAATATTTCTTCCTCACCAAAAATTTATGGTTAATGACAGGCACAGAATACAAACCAAAACTGGGTCTTTAGTTGGACACTGTCTGCCTGATTTATGTTCTTATATCTTACTATCCAAACCATTGAAAGACTGATATTTTTTGAAATATTTAGAGATGTACTACAGATGAAATAGTAACTTGCAAATGAGATACCGCAGAACATTTTCTGAACTACATAGGAAAATGATCTCTCTCTGCTGTTTTGTCTACTTTTTTAAAATTGTGTTTCCCAAACCAGGGATCTATGAAATTCCAATTAACTTTTCAAATTCTATTTAATTTGGACTTAATCTGAGAATAAAACACCGAAATTTGAGGCGGTTTAATCTGACATAGAAACCTGTCCTGTAGGATTAATGCTTGAGATCTTCCTGCTGAGAGTCCAAATATGATTCAATAGAATTTCATTGGTTTTCCTTTCCATTTTCTTCCTTGTTCTTTTTCCCGTTTTGCAACAAATAAGATCTATGTAAGAGAAACAGAAGAAGGGTTATCTTTACATATTGTGTATGCACGTGAATAAATGGGTACAAATAGGTTCAGGAGAATTGGTAATATTTCCAGGGAACAACTCAATTACCTGTGGCTCAATGCTACAACTTTTGATGTAGAGAAGCTCTTAAACTTTTAACTTATTCTGAACCGTTAAGTAGTTGTGTTGGATTTAGCAGGAGCCTTTTAAACTGCAGGATTCGTTTTTAGAAAAGTCTTGTTTTTTCAGTGTTTTGAATGCCTTTCTCTTCTACTTTCTCTACTTTCCAAGGTTTCACTTTTCTTTCTCCTCCTATTTCCCTTAGTCCTATCCAACATATTCCCTTACTCCAGATAAGCAATTCTTCTTAGACTGGTGAATTGTCTTGAAAAATATACATCCTGTATGAACAACAAAGTAGTTTCACAAGTAGAATATGTGTTGTCTGTCCCCAGGGCTGCACAAATCATCTATAATGTATAATAATATTTTTATTTAGAAAGCAATAGATACATTAGATACTGATAACCCTGAGGTTCTTTTCTGTGTCATTCTACAAAGAAAGAGCTGCATTATATGAGAGCTGCACATACATCTTATGGCAATTTCTGTTAGAACCTTTTCTTTTTGGATGCACCTAACTCGAATTACTTGTTTTTAACTTTTGCCTCCTGTATATTTACATAAAATGAAAACATTTAAAAAATAAACCAGCCTATATATACCAGGAAAGCAAATGTTTTAGTATTTTAGCCTTTAGATACATAAATATTTTTATCCATTCCTCAGTTTACTGGCATACAGCATTACATTATTAATGCATGAAGTGAAATGCTAAATCGAAACTTCAACAATTATTAGTGTAAGTCTTAACATATTCTCTGCCTGTTCTTTAATTACTTGATTTTGTTTGATTTTATTCACAAAATAATTAGCCTACTGAGCATCCAATTATTGCCAAGGCATGCATTACACAGATCTTCACCATCATGTAAACATTGCATTAGCGAATACTGTAACATTTGAGAAGTTTGCTATCCAACCTACTAAAACTAAGATCTTCTTGAGATTCGTAATTTCCTTTAAAAATATGTGTTTATTTTCCCTGGCTCCGTAATATTTCCATGTATTTTTTTGTTGAAGCATAATTCTCACTGAAACAGAAACATTCTTCTAAATTGAATGACAGATACAGAGTTTTCTGAACAGTCTTTTGAGGCTCAAGCAGATTTTCAACCCATTATTTACAGTGAGTCAAATCAGTGTATTTCCCTTCACGTTTCTTGAGTTGGGATCAATATATGAGAGAAAATATTGTATCATGAAGTATAATAGCTAAGATTGCAATTCATTTATTGGCTGTAAGGCTCATTTATTTATACATTCATCAGAGAGGTAATTTATTTATTCACTAATTCTTTGTCTCTTAATAGTTCTTTATTATGAGTTTACTGTTTGTCTTCTGAACTTGTAAGATTTCTTGCCCAAAAGCTATTAGAAAATAATTTTTTTGTTCCTTTACTTTCCTTTTAAATATTAGACAAGCATATTATTGCAAATTCATGTTAGATATAAACGTCATTTAAGAACGGCTGAGAAATTGTGATGTACTGTAAATTGCACCAGAGTTCCTAGAGTTCCTGTCAACAACTAAGCTTTCTAGATGTCTTTGACCCTTATTTCTTGGAAAATAATAATTAAAAAAAAAAAAAAAACCACAAACCAAAACTCCATAAAAAAAGCCCCTAAACCTCAAATGTAAAAGTGTAATTCAAGGATCAATTCACATGAAGCCATATTGGAAGAGGACTTCTGAATCCAAGAAAGAATGCTTAGCCCTAGAGAGAAGATCTGAATTTTTCCATTCCCTTGTGCTCTCTTGACAGATGAAAGGGTGAAACCTGATGAGAAGGATAGTGGCTAGGACAGGTGATCAGGGAAAAGTATGTGTGCCTAAAAGAAAGAGAATAAGAGAAAGTCCTGAACGTAAAACAACCCATATCATCAAATTATAGTACATTAAAAAAATGCATATACATAAATGATGCTTCTAAATGACTATATAATTGTTTCCCCTCTTCTGTTACTTTTTCAAACCAGAAAATCTGTTTCATACCTGCTCAATAATACATTTGAATTGGATTTATTTTTTTATTTTAATTGATATATTGCATAATTCTGAAAATAAAGCTTGGACTACATGCCAAAAATCTGTTACAAATATGATTATGCTTCTTGCACAGCACTGAATGAAAAGCACAGTATTGTGGTGAATCAGTTTTTTATGTCTATTATTTTCTTCTGTTAGTAGCATGAGATTTCACTTTATGATGAACTTTATAACTGTTAATAACAGGAAAAAAAAAGACCATAAAAATCTTTATATAGGTAAAAAGTTCAAAAGCTTTTATAAAAACAATGAAGTATTATAAAGAATGTGTCACAGTTTAGGCATAAAAGGAAATGCAGTAATCTGCACAAGAAAACCCAATATAATTTTCTAGCTGGTTTTGGACATCTTTGACATAATGGCAGCATCCAGAATGGGCATGCTATAGTCTGCACAGTTCTAATTATCTTTTAGATGGCTTTGCCTGGTATTGATTGCTGAGCACAGTTCTCAACACATAATAGTGATTTAAAAGGATAATTCCTGATTAGGTCTGTGAAATATTTATCTTCACACTTATTACCCTGCTTCTTATAATTAAATGACATGATGTTAGATTTGCATGCAAGCATACATCAATAGAAAGCATAAACTAGGCATTTATAGAAAGCAACGCTGTATTCAGTGCTGTCATATGAAGCTAACAAATAACACCGGAGCCTGATGCACCCTCTTTAGTGCATTCAGTGCAGAACTGGGATTTGGGCAGGCAAAACAGTGTATTTTTGGGTCTTAGTTTTTTTTTAATTTTGTGCTTTTAATACAGAATGTCAAACATAAGGAGGTCTTTTGCCCATCTAGATCTGCTGCTTTCAGACAGAACACAGTTAGAGGCTTAGTTTTACTGAAGGGCTGATGATAGCAAGATAGTTGAAGGGCCTCTGCCATATTTTTTCCAGTCCCCAAATATAAGCTAGGGGTAGAAACTATAGTATATTAGCTAAGCGCCTAATTAACATTGTCTCTAAACAGCATTTGTCAGGGAGTCAATTTGACTTTGGGCAGAGCTACTCTGTTCTCTTGCCAGCACACTGCTATTGAAGAAATAATTTGGCCCTTTTGCTCCTGTCTGTCTATCTTGGGTTTAGTAAGAATTCTTGTCACCATGGTATGCTTACTCCTTTCCCCCAAAATGAAACAAAAGTGCTTCTGAATTAGCAAAAACCAAGTGGCAAACCAAACAAAAATGCATTCTGATATATGAAAAGATGTCATGTTTAACCCTGAAATATAGCATAAACGACAGGAAGAGAAAACATATTTTTCCTTTCCTGTGGTGTTTTAATGTAAAGTTTTTATGTATTTACTCTAGTACTGCATCTTTTTTTGCTGAAACAGTTATGTTGGTCACAAATTACTCCATAACTGCTGTAAATGCAATCAGACTTTCCGATTTCTTTATTCATCCATTTATCTTTGTAATGGCTTCCGTTCTCTTTTTCAACTTGATAGAAGCTTTTGGTGAAATGAATAAATAAGTTCTGAAAGAGAGCAACCTGGCTTTGTGTTGCTTGTCACAAGAACTCAGGAATGCTTATTTCAATACCTTAAAATGATCACTAAACTACAAACTAGCACTCATTTGTCAGTGTCTCAGTAGGGGTCACAGAGAGTACATTTAACATTTAATTTTCATTTCTTTCTTAAGGACAACTATGGGACCCCAAATCATTTGTACAGAAGGCTGGGTGTCATGTTCATTTTCTGATCTGCTCACACACCAGAACTTGGGAAATTTCCAGTTCTGACCTAAAAGAAAATAATAGTACAATTAGAAATCACTGTACACCTTTTTCTTTACCATCTAAGTGAATTGTGGCCACCTGCTGCTTGTCAGATTCAGCAGCAGAGCAGGTCCTTCTGGAGAACCATACTCAGAAACTGTTGGATAAATAGGTATGATTCTTGTCCCACTTTAGTGTTTCACCCTGAAAACATATTTCACTTCAAAGAAAACAGGTTTTGCCCTAAAAAAGGATTCTTTTCCTGAATTAGCTTTCAGGTTTCTGGTATGAATTCAGTAACAGTGTGTTTGTCTCTGCTCACTAAAAACATTCAGCAAGTTTTGTCATACATGTTTCTTATAAACTCACAGGCAAACAAAAGTGAATGCATCTAAACATTCAAAGAAACATTTGAGAAGTCACACTTGCAGCTAGATCTTTGCTTTACTGATTTAAATACTGTCTACGCTGTTGAAGGAATCTTTGACTTCACTTAGTTCTTCTGTTTCAACAATACTCGGCTGCTTGCAAATTACTTTCTGTTTAAACATATCCTAAAACTGTTTCTCACGCAGAACTATAATGGCCAGCTCAGGGAGTGGTGGTTTTGACCTACTGGCTTCAGGATGTGAAGAAAGAAATTAAGCTAATAGAAAAACACCCTTTTCTCTGCATTTATCCCTGTCCTGGAGATGAAGTAGTTGGTTTCTGTGATAGAATAAACTTGAGACCATACGTGTCCATTTAATGTGAAGACAGGGATTTCACAGGCACAAATCGGTCTGTATGTACTCTGCAGTGCATATGCAGGGAATCTGACATATTCTGAACATACCACATTTGCTATATTCTCTTTGATCACCTGTGCAATGTATGAGCTAAACTCAGTATCCCTGCACAGACTGGTGGTGTTTTACAGCTTCATCTGATACATCCTAGATATATAAGGCCTGCTGTATAGTCATCTTATCAATAGTGTAATTAGTAGGAGAGATGCATAGATACCAGTCAAAGATCCACAGTCTTCTAGTTCTACCTGGTCAAGATTTCTTTGTTTGTGAAAGGAAAATATGGTTATCTGATTATTACTGTTATGATACTAATCCCACCCAATGGCTACACATGATTATGGTAGCACATCCTGGCATGTTTCTTAGTGCAAAATTAAATATCACAGTTTCTTAGTGCAAAATATAAATTATCCTCGGTTTGGGAATTTAAGATGTGATTAGGTTAAATGAGTAAGAACAGAGAAAAAATTGAGGTCCTTCTGATCTCTCTATGTGCTTGTTTTCCAGTGTGTTCAGAAAGGTAACTATATATATAAACTGGTAACCAGTGACAGATTTAGAATTTGTCCATTGTGATGGTCTCTTTAGTGCCAAACCTTCTAGATCTTTTTGAGGAAATGAAAAAGAAAACACGAAGTGGTTATTTCACTTTATAATAACTCCTTTAAAGCTCTGAACAGTTCAGATAAAAAGTTCCATTTTGGTTCTGTTTTTATTTCTGGACTCGGAGAAGGCACTTGTCATAGCCCTGAACATTGATCAGAAATGAGCTAAGAAAAGTTGACATCATGGTGAAATTAAAGTCCTTGCCATTTCTTGACAGAAGGTGACATGCAAGCTAAAACATTTCTTTCAGTTTACCTGATGAAATTTGTCCAGACACTGTAAAGATCCAACTCCCAAGGAAAGTCCAAATTCAAGCTGCTTAAGTGAAAAGAAAAACCTGGAGGTGAGTTGTATGAGGTATTGTAAGAATTTCTGTGTTGCCAAAGAATTATTTTCCATCAGCTGATTATATTCAAGTGAGTTTTTTCTGTACTGAATCTTTTGTAAGATAGGACAAAGAGCTTTTGGGTGTTGGGGTGAAGCCTCTGGGATAGTTCTTTGTTCCTCCTACTATTTTATTTTATTTTAAATGGAATGCAAGTTCAAACAGTGTGATTAAATCTTACTCAAATGCCACCACCTTCTTTCTTCTTCTTTTGCCAATGACTTTCTGGGACTCTGTTGTCTACCGCAGGACGATAGAAAGCTCAACGTAAAAGTTGAAGAGAGTTCCTCCCTGCAGGGGGAAAATAGAGCCCCTGGAGTGGCTAAACCATATAGGAAGAAATGAAAAAAAAAAAGAAATCTTTTCTTGTTTTAGTTGAATTTGCTACTGCCAAGTAATGTGCTTTGGAAACTCACTGTTCCTTTGATTTTGAAAGCAAGAAAGCAAGCAAGCAAGGAAGGAAGGAAGGAAGGAAGGAAGGAAGGAAGAGAAATAGATATATTTGACTTACTAATACATTTATTAACACCTTCCTCTTATTCATTAATGAAGGAATTGTATTTCTAAGAACCATGCCTCTTTGGAATCTGCTCGAAATAATTATAATAAAAAAGAGTGGATGAAATGTGTGATATGAGATGTTTGTTTACTCTTATAGAACAAAAAAATTGTGGTCTGTCTTATTCTACCAAAGTTGTGGTTATTTACCATATGTAGAAACACATTTTTTAAACTATGTGTCCCAAATAACTTACTTTTAGTAGCTATTCACCACAGACATAACTGGCAACAATACAGAAAATCTAGAATGGTTATAATAAACTCTACAAAGGTTAGATAAATAAGCAAGATGATAATTATATTTCACACATTTAAAATAAGATTTCATTTCAGTTTTTAAATAACACCTATTTTAAAGAGATGTAACTGATATATCTAACCTAATGAATTCTAAATAGGATCCTTGTGGCCAAAGCAGGGACATCCAAGTTTGTTGTGTTATTTTTCCTTTGTTTTATTAATCAATACATTAGCACAGAAATGGATGACAATAAACAAAAAAGTAAAAGCAGATCAAATTCACTAGCTTTAGAAAAAATGAAAATTTGTGACTTTAAACCTGTATTATCTTATAAAGAAATATTTTGAGTATGGCTTTATGGAATCACAAATGTGAGTCAATATTGAGACATTTAATTAAAAACAGCTGGAAAATCACATAAGGATTCAGGATCTAGAGAACACATAGTCCAACACCTTTTCTCAGAGCAGGGTCACCTAGAGTACGTTGCTTAGGACTTTGTCTAATTTTGAAAATCTCTAAGGATGGTGACTTCACAACCTCTCTGGGCAACCTGTTACAGTGTTTGGTCACCCTCATAGGAAAAAAGTGTTTCCTGATGTTCAGACAGAACCAGTTTCAGTTTGTGCCCGTTGCCTCTTGTCCTGTCACTAGGCACCACTGAGAAGATTCTCTTTCTGTCTTCTTTGCATCTGGCATGAGGTATTTACAGTCATTGGAAAATCCCCCTGAGCTTTCTCTTCTCCAGGCTGAACAGTCTCAGCTTTCTTAGCCTTTCCTCCCAGGAGGGGTGCTGCAGTTCGTCCATTATCTTTAGGGACCTTGGATGGACTCACTCCAGTATGCTCGTGTCTCTGTTGTACTGGAGACCACAGAACTGGATCCAAGACTCTCGATACATCTCACTAGCGCTAAGAGGAACAATCACCTTCCTTGGCCTGCAGGCAGAATTCCTCCTCTTGCATCCCAGCATACCTGTGGAGCTTCTTATCCATGTCAAGATGTAAAGGCATAGATAAAAGTACTCAGGACCCAGGTTTGTCTTGCACTTGACACAGTATTCAGGAGGTCTTAATTTTCATTGCTACTAATGATCTCTACAATGTTTAGAGATATTTTGTTCTCTAACCCTAAACTGATCTATATGAATGAAAAATGGCTTACAATGAAACTGTTTGGCTGCATAAATTAGGTAGTCATATGCCTATTCTCCTTGGAAGCTGGAGCGTAAGAATTATGTCCTCCTATAGGTAAGAACAGTGAGCTATGTGTGTCAAGAACCTTGTTTTCACATTGCCTATTGTGTCATTAACCTTAAGCCTCCAAATACTATTTTAAAAGGAAGGATTACAGTTGAAAGGATAGTAAGAAACATTAAGAGTTCATAAAGAGTCCCTTCTCCATCTGCTTCGGAGAGAAGAAATTAACTTCTACAGAAGTATCAGGCATATGCAGTGAACAGTCACTTTTTGCTAGCATTGTATAGTACCAAGTATTCATCTGGTGATTTGGCTGAGGAGAATTTTGGGCTTTGCCCCAGTTTGCTTCAGATACCGAATAAACATGTTCATTGTAGACTCTTACTATTTTCTCTTCAGATGTAACCTAAAGTTACTGGTGATAACAGAGCAAACATAGGGTATAATCAAGTACCTGTCTTTCTTTTTTTAACTCTGATGTAATCATACTTCAACTTGAATACTGTGTGCTTATTACTGCTTAATTGCAATTTCTAATGCATAAATTCAGTCTGAACAGCAGATCTGTGCAAGTTGACTGGTTTTGATTATTAATACGGGTTTTGTTAGACAGTGGGTTTTATGCTCAGGTGTAGTTTGTAAAAATAAAATATAAAATCTTCAAACTGTTTTTTTTTTAAAAAGAATGTGAGCTCACAAACTCTTTTAAAAATAGTCATATGAACAATTAACATAAACATTTGAATTCATAGAATCATAGAGTGGTTTAGGTTGGAAGGGACCTTAAAGACCACCTAGTTCCAAACCCCCTGCCATAGGCAGGGACACCTTCCATTACATCGGGTTGCTCAAAGCCCCATCCAACCTGGCCTTGAACACTTCCAGGGATGGGGCCCCCACGACTTCCCTGGACAATTTGTTCCAGTGCCTCACCATTCTCAGAGTGCAATTTTTTTTCCTAATATCTATTCTAAATCTCCCCTCTTCGAGGCTGAAACCGTTCCCACTTGCCCTATCACAACATGCCCTTGTAAAAAGTCCCTCTCCATCCTTCTTGTAGTAATCAATGGAATTGTAATGTTTTGACTGAAACAGAAGTCATGATATTTTAATGTCATAGAATACATAATGAAGAAGAGTTTTTAAATATGTAAGATTCTGTAGTGTAGGTCTTAATTTTTTAATTATTCTGTGGAATGTATTTTGGCTTCAAAGACTTTAAGTGCAAGTTTATGAAGCTATTATTAGGTTTATGTCATATCTGCTGCAAAAATACAAAATTTTAATATCTTTGAGACCAAGAGATGTGTTTTTTATTTAACCGTTCAGGTTTCTATAGATGTCTATATCTCTTCCCTTTGTTACAGCATTTTCTTGCCAATGCTTTACAGACAGTCTTCTAAATATTAGAAACATCCTAGTGTTAATGAAACATTCTGAAATTCGCTACGCTTGCAAGAACACTTCTAATAAAAATGGTCTCACATGACTTCCTTGCGTTTAGAGATCCAAATTGTGTTTTTACTAACTCTAGAAGGAAGCCCATCAGAAACCTTATAACTACAGCAGAGGTACTATGAAATTACAAATAGGTAACAAATCAAAATGTACATCATAGATGTCATAGTTCCATATTTTGTTTTCCCTCTTTCCATAGCTCTGAAAGTTTTTCCCATTTGAAAATTAGATCAGCAAAGATGTCATGGTACAATGTGACTGAAATACCACCAATACATTTTTATTTCTATGAAAATTATGCTTTTCTCTGAACAGATGACCACAGTTAACCAGGTTACCAAGTACCAGCAAGTTATATTGTGTCAGGTGAGCAACTGGCTTCACAAAGTAAAACACTCACTTGCATTTTTACATTATAGGATAACAGCTTTTGCTCGGTTACATGCCTCAGTTGACTTAGATGTAAATTGTTATGTTGTAATAACAGGCTTACTACCATCTATGTTAAGAAATACGTCACCATCATACATAACATTGATTTCAAGGGAAGTACTTGTGCATACTAGATACTACCAGCCTTATAATAACTCATTCTTAGTAAATCTGAATAGTAACTACACTGTCTGAACAGTTGCGAAAACAAAGTGTGATTGAGATTGGAATAACCATCAACAAATGCATCAACACACAGTATAGGGGGGACATAATTCCACCTTTATTAAGCTGTGAAAATATTATATGATGTTAAAAAAGATCTGGTATGGGAATAAATGGAAAGTTTATGAATATTTGCTTGCTTCAGTACTTACAGAGAATGTCTACGAAAGGGACTCTTTTAAACTGATGTCTTAGTGGCTGACCTTCTCTTTGCTAAATTCTGCCTCTGCAGAAGCAGGGTCCAACAGCATGCACAGTATTAATTCCAATTCACCTATGCGCAATATTAGTTCCAGTTCATCTTCACTGCAAGTGCTTATGTAAGGGAATATTTGTAGGAAAGCACCATATTCACTTGCAGTTCATTTTTATCTGCAAACTGGAAGGAGATTTGCTGCATCAAATTAAGCAGGAAATCTTATTTAAAACATATTCCAACAGATGTTGGAAGTGATTTTAAACAAATCTTGACTTAAAACATTTAAAACATAAAATATATACATAAATTACAAGGAACTAGAATTTCACAAAAGAAAACACTCCTGAATTTGTGTGTCTAGCATTCAAGTCTAAGCCATAAGTCAGATGAGAGAAAGAAATTGAACTGATGTTGTTCCATTTATTTCATCACTTACCACTGGCCCTTACTAGCATGACTATGTCATATTACCAAAAGACCTTCTAACAACCATGAAGCATAAAGAATTTCAGCGCATGGAATTTAAATGGCATCATTCTGCTTTGGCTTTGTTTTCATCCCTTATGGATAAGTTTTTATACACTGACATTTTCTCTTGTAAATGCTCCAAAATGCTCAGCGAAGCCTCAGCATGGACGACATAGTCTGATAAACAGCAGCATATCAATGCTGCTGTCTAAGCTTTCCAGCACCCACGGCAATGACTCCTCTGAACTCACTGACTATGAACTCACTGGCTGAACTCCCATGTCAAAAAGGACAAAACTTTTCTCAAAGGAAATGTGGAATTTCTGCAACATAATGCATCAAGGTCTGGAAAGCAAAAATGTCAATGAGAGCTGCTGTCTTCTGTCTGGACCATGTACTTAAAGAACAGTCTGTGCTTGGCTTTTCCAGATTTCCTACGTTTTACCCAGAAGGAGTAGTCCAGTTAAATTCTACCCTAGTTTTTATTTATGCAAAATTAATATAAAAAGAGAGTAATATAATGAAAGGAATGAAAAAAAAATTAAAAATCTTTGTTGTTTTTGATTGTTTTGACTAGCATGATTTTTGTCTTAGACCAAACATGGCAATTCACAGTCTGTTTTCAGCCAAAGACAAGGCAATAGACTTGGCTGCCTCAAGGCACCAGGCAACATTGACAGGGAGAAAAGCAACTGAAAGACGGTATTTTAAAAATGATAATTTGAAAAATGTTTATTTTATCCTATATAATCCTATATTTATTAATTTTCTTCCCTACGAACATAATTTTCCCATACTGAATGACATCCAGACCTCACCTGAAAATACTATTCTTGACCTTTATCTCTTTTGTAAGGGCTCTGAGTATACCACTAAGCTTTGTAAGGTCTTCCTCTTCTCCACAGGTCGGCTCTGCTATGCTGCATCTCATGAAGTTACAGAAGGGTTGAGGTTGGAAGGAACCTGAGGAGGTCATCTGGTCGAACACCCCTGCTCACATAGACTCACCTAGAACAGGTTGACCAGGAATATGTCCAGACAGCTTTTGAATATCTGCAAGGATGGACATTCCAAAATCACTCTATGCAACCTGTGCCAGTCACCCTCACAGTAAAAAAAAGGGTTTCCTGATGTTCAGATGGAACCTCCTGTGTTGCGTATTGACCCCTGGGTCAGTATTAACCTCTTGGGTACACCGCTAGTTACTGGTCTTTGACTAGACATGATGCCAATGATCATCTGGTCCCTCTGGGTCTAACCTTTCAGTCAATTTTCAATCCACCTCACTGTCTATTCATCCAGCCTGTACTTCAACAGCTTACCTATGATGATCTTATGGCAAACAGTGTCAAAAGCCCTATTAAAGTCAAGGTAGATAATATTCACTGGTCTCTCCTTGTGTACCAAGTGAGTCATTTAATCATGGAAGTTTCTTGAGCTGGTCAGGCATGACTTACACTTGGTGAAGCCATGCTGTCTGCTCCTCATGAACTTCTTGTCCTTCATGTGCCTGGAAATGGTTCCCAAGGTTGTCTGCTCCATCATCTTTGAGTGATGGAGTGATCAAGGGGAGGCTGATAGACCTGTAGTTCTCTGAGTCATCCTTCCTGAGCTTCTTGAAGATTTGAGTGACATTTGCTTTCCTCCAGTCTTTGACTACTTCTCCCAGCTGCCATGACTGATCAAAGATTATTGAGGATGGCCATGCAATGGCATCTGTAGGCTCTCTTAGCACTCATGGGTGCATTGCATCAGGGCCCAGGGACTTCAGTATGTTCAGTTTGCTTAAGTATTCTTAAATATCTGTGTTACCTGGGATAAGTCTGTTGTGAAAACATACAAGCTGTGAGAATGTGTTGTGGGAGGTTCATCTGCGGTCTCTGTCCCCTTGCTTGGTTGCTGCATTTTAGCTTAGGCCTTTGCCCAATGTCCTTGTGTGAATTTTCTTACAGATATGCCTCTGCTTAACATCGCACTTGTCTGTCCCTGGCCTGGCATCACTGATTTGGCTTCCTGGCCTGATCTCAGACCTACATTGTCATCATGGACATGGCTGGCAATCACATGAATGTTGGCTGACTTGCTCGTCCTTGACACTTCTCTTCATAAACAGTATCAGCCACCTTCAAGATTCATAAAGCTATTGTAAATAAAATCCTATTTTCCGCACAAGAGAGGAAAAGTCACGATGCACTGGAATAGTTGTCTTTAGCGAAGCTTGGCTAGATGTTTGAGCATCCAAGGATGCCTTTTCCAACCGTCTATGGAAAAAAAAACAACTACAAAATGGCCATAAAAAGGGCCAGTGTTTCCAAACATTTGGATGTCTAATTTAATTGGACAAGTTTTTGAAAGGTGTAGGTGAAATGATATCAAGCACTGTCTCAGCATATAACCAAATAATACTATGAGAGATCTGAAACTCAGATCTTTTATTTAGGTGTCAATTACAGTATAATGCCCAATTTGCTTGAGTCAGCAGCAAAGATTATCTACCTGGCACTAAGGTCATATTGCCCTTCTCAATTTAAACGTACTCAGAGACACTACTTGATGAAAGAGAGTATACCTGACAGCTGATTACAAAGAATAAGCAGTTGTTGTAACTGTGAATATTCTACATAAGGTACTAAAAAGCCATTGTGATTTGCTCCATTTTATTTAGGGAAAAAATAGAAGCAGGAAAAGAAAAATAGTTTGCCCAATGTTATCTGGCAGTTACAGATCTGGAAATATGCTTAAGTGTTCTTAATCTTAGAAAAGGTGAAGAAAACCAGATTGGTTTTCTTATAGAATTCTGTGTGTTGCACCTTCATTGGAACTATTCCTGAAATAAATGAAATTAAATTGCAAAAAAAAAATTTTTTTTAAAATATCATTTTTTAGCAATCAGGGACAAAGATTCCCCCCTGCCCACCTAAACATTCTTCATATTTCTGAGTACTTGGCAATTAATTATCTTGTGTTATCTCACAGCCATTCCTTTCTGAAAACACAAGAAAGATATATTTTTTTTAATTTGTTTTTATAAAAACAATGCTTACAATATTTAAAATATTTTTTCCATTTGACAGGAAAGCTATAAGAAAAGTAGGTTGCATATGTGACATTTTTATAAAAAGCTCTTGTGCATATAGAAAAATACAGCCAAAGTATCTGAAAGAAGCTTACCTTTTTATTGCTTCTCTTGTATTTAGGCTCAAATTATAGTGAGTTATAATTTAACATTATACAACAATCACTGTTTTTAATCAGACCAAGATCCTTAGCTTTATGACTAGAAAACTCATCTTTACTCATGATAATCCAAGAAGACAGTGCCTCAGGAGCTGAAAGAATTTTTGCTGATGTCCTTCAGTACTTCAACAAAGTATGTTTTGGAACTACTGAAAAGAATACTTAAACCCATTGTCTGAAAAGTTATATGTTTTGGGCTTTATATAAATATTTGGGCTTATTTTTCAATCTGAAGTAAAATTATTTGTTTTCTTGTCTGATCCTCTTTCTACTTCCACATATTATCTGTCTGTTCTGGTTTCCTTCACACGTCTAATCTCCTTTCTCACATACTCTATTTTTTGTACCACAAGGTTAAGCTTTTCCACGCAGGAGTCAACAGAAAATGTGAATTTCTTTCAGCCCCAATATCAAAACCCACAAAGTTTCCATTCTTCCAGACTTCATATTTTCATGACAGTCAACTCTAGTAGCATAAGAAGAGCTGTGAAAAGTGTAAGATTTGATCATTTGAAGGTGCTTGGAGATATCCTTTTAAGAGCATGGTCAGGAGTTTTGCAGTAGGATGCCCTATGAACCTGAGGTAGTTTCAAGCAAAAGTCTGTGTATAGGTACTACACAGCACACAGATAACAAACCTGATGTTGTTGGGAAACATAACATTAACATATGGGTTTATTAAACGTTCATTAAATATTTTGTATATGCAGATCATTGATAAAGATACCTGATTCTCTGAGTATGCACTAAAGTACTGCTCATAGTGTACATATTTGGGATTATTGCATGGAAATTCCAGGTGAAAAAAGAGGAGCTAGATATGATGAAGACTTAAATTACTAACTGCAGGAATCTACTTGCAATCCTGAAAGCCATGGAAGGCACCAGTTTCTAGCCTGCCTTCTCAAAAATGTGTGTCAAGTTCCTAATGAGCTAGAACTTTCTAGGTCTGAATAACCCATACATTGAAATCACCTCACACAACTTAATTTTGGTTTTGAGTTTATCTGACATCTTTGTTGCTTTTTCAACATGTATCTCTATATTTTCTAAACAAGCAGTTTGCCAAGTCCTGCATTCTTCAACAGCGTCTGCCTTTTCTGCTGGTAGAACACCGTGGGCTTGTGGACACTTCATTGATCACCGAGCTTTCCAGACTTCTCTAATCCTGGAGATTTTGAGTTAAATAGTACATGAAGACTAGCCTTGCAACTCCTTTTATCGCTGCTTCCAAATGAGAGAGTATTACACACTCATTTGTGCCCCAAAGTCATTTGTGGATCTGTGAATGGGCCTCTAATAAACTGGAAGCAGGATTATCAGTTAACAATAAAAGTTGGTCAGAGGTAAAATGATGAAATAAGGCACACTGAAATTATTGGAGACAGATTATAATCTTACTACAATGGCTAGTTAAGGATAAAAGATGGAGTCCAAGTACCAGCAGACAGTTAGGGAAAAATGTATTAGATTGATAATGTTAACCAATAATTCACTGAATAGGTCTGATCCATCTGAATTTCCAATTGAAATTTGTTGTGCAAATAATTAACAAACAAATTAAAAAGGACCCCAAAACCATGACACTCTAAACAAACAGCTTTGTCAAATAAACTAATTAATACTCCTTATGTCATTGTGATTTCAATGACAATAGAGTTCTTTCATTCCTCGCAAGCAGCTGAACTTGAAGTCCTTAGAGAGCTGACTCTGGGAGGTTCTGATGAGACCTATACTGTACATCAGTGGCATGAGTCAATTGATCAGGTACTGGCAGACATGCAATAGTAGGCAAAGGTTTTGTTTCTGGATTAATGCACAACTTGTGTACTGTTACTGACAAAAACATGGGTAATTTTTCATGGTGATCAGGCAATGAAACCATGCAATTAGTCACTGAAAGGTGAAACAGAAAGTTCTACCCAGTTCTCGTATTTTTTCTTAATAGGGAAAAATGAAAAAACATTTTCCCATCAACTGTGTATTTGGAATTACTCACTCAGTATAGATTTCAAAAGGCCCTGAGGAAAATAAAATGACTTGTGAAGATTTCTATTTCACACCAAGCCTGACCAAGTCCTAATGACTCTTCTATAAGACTTACAGATAACATATTCCTGGTCTCTTCATTAATATTAATAGTGCTTTCACACCATGGCGTAGAAACAATTAAAGCCTGCAGCTTCTCCACGTCTGTGTGAGGCCTGTGGTAGCGGGATGTTTTCATTCACTTCAATTTTCTATTTGGACTATACCATACAAGGTATTATGAAATATTAAAATGAAAAAGTAATAAGACAGCACCATTCTGCTTTCTGTTCTATTTAAAGTTCTTGTGTACATTTCATTAAGCCGAGCAGCTTACAGAAAGGAAAGAAAAAAGACATTGCTCACGTTGAGGTTCTACAATTATTTTCATTGACATAGTTTTCTTGCCTAGGTTCTAATTAACATGAAGGAACCCTTAGATTTCTATACGAGCTGAGAAGCTGATAGGGAACTCTCTGAGGATTCCACCAAAATAGAATGTATAAATGTTCATGGGGCGAGAAGTGTTACATTGCTGATATAGATCATGCCCACCAGACCATGGTAAGTGTTCATCAGAAAGCATGGTGAGTTTTACATCTCCAAGACTACAGGGATGTTTTTTAAAGATGTGAGGTAAAGTATGACTTTTGCTTCTTGGCTTTTGAGGTTTGTTTTGTTCTGTGTTGTTTCCTTTTGAATGACTTATGCCTGTTCAAGTCTGTCCACAAAACAGCTTCAGTGAGCCATACACAGAATTACCAGTGTCCGCAGAATGAAGCTTTCATTAGTAAAATGCTTTTATATCCAGTTGCTTGATGTGATTAAGTCATTCAGTCGGCCCATGCAAAAGTGAGTTGAACAAATTCATCTCAGGTGTAAGTGGGCATAAATCAAGTTAAGTCATTGGAATTGCATCCACTTACATCAATGCTGAATTTTTTTCACTCTGTCAAGGAGTGGTTAAGGAGGGCTCAGTGTAAATAGCTTAACAACATTGGTCCAGGTAAGATGAATAGCACATCATTTTATTACATAGAATGCTGAGAATACTTGCAAAATTCTAGGTTAATGTCTGAAAACTCGTAAGAAAGAACGCCTTTTCCCATAACCATTAGTTTTGGAGGCAGTGTCCTATCTTAAGAACAGAAGGAAAAATATATTGAATGCCTTTACAGTTTGTTTTCTCTCTACTCAAAAGACTTGGATTTGTGAAAACAAGAACTCATGAATTACATGTCTTATGGGTTTATTCTAGGGGTGTTTTATTTTTCAACTCTGTGTTCTTTATTTGCTGTGATATACACTGAAAGTGAAAGCGTGTCTGTGCATGCATTATGCCAGTCTGAGAAAATTTATCTCAGTATTTAGAGAATTGGGCCCATAGTGGTGGAATTTCTTTTCTTTAGAATATAAGAGTGTCTGCATGTAAAGTTAAAGAAATAGGTTAATGAACTGTTGGCCTTGTATATAGGATTGTGTTAGCTACAGCAAATCCAATCTGATCTAGTTGACAACAAAGTAAACTCATCATTGTTGCAAATATTTTCCCTTAAGTCAGGGAAGGTAGTAAAAGGAATACTATTCAGCTTTTTTTCTTTTTTTTTTTTTTTAAATCTTTATTTTTCCTACATATCAAAACTTCAAACCAAGAGAGGCTTCTACTGTGCTTTATGATAGGAACAAATAGTACAATGGAAACACTCCATTTTGGTTCCATACAGAGAGAGAAATCCTCTATGCATGCTAACATAAGAAGCATATATCAGTTCACTCTACAGTTTTTCCAGATGTACTAATTTCCCAGATGACATTGTTAGATCTTTTCTATTACTTGCTGAGGGAAGCCAGTAGCTGAAAAATATATTTACATTATTTGCATTGAAGAAATATTCTTCATAATATTATAAAGAAATTACTTCTTGTTTAAGCAAGTCTTGAGGCATAAGGCCCTAGACATGATGCTGTGTGTAAAGATAACAATACTGTTCAGCACGAAATGAGCATTCATTCAAGTAATGCAAAGTGGTAAGTAAAAGAAAGGAAGTCTACTGTAGTAGGGAGGAGGGGAATATTATATAATGCATATGTCTACAGAGACAAAGTAATTGCATTGTATGCAATGAAAGTAAGCTTCTGTCCCCCAGTTAGAGAACCTCTACATTACAGTACGCTGCTTACAAGTCTAGAAAGGTATACAATTTACTAAGTACCTAGCAATACAAGATACTTGAACCCCAAAACACTGTACTGGCAAAAAGTTCTTGGCATGGAGTTATGTGCACGGCACTGATCATCAGTGGCATCCAGGCAGAGGTTGCCACCCCTGCTGTCAGCAATGTGCCATCTTTTTCTGCAAGTGCACTGACAGAGCAGAAGGGGAAGAGGAACATATGTTAAATCAGCCACAGGCAGCTCAAAGATACACTGAGTGAATGAGTTTGCAATACAGGCAAAGTAGTGAGACTAATTTCTTCCCCAGTGGGAAAAGGGGTCCCAGATACGCAGACGCTCACATGAGAAGTAAAGTACATGTCTGTGAGAGGCCCATGGGGCCATGGGGCGTCTCACAAATTCTCCTGCACAAGGTCCATAGGAATAGATCTGGCTGTGCAGACTCACAGCTGTGGCAGACGGCATACGTTATGCCAAGACGCCACAAGAGATATGCTCTTACTATAGACTGCATTCACAGACCTTTCTGTCTATGCTTTTTTTCTCACTAAGAATTTCAGGGAGTGGAGAGGTGCGGTCGAGGAGGTGGGAGTGAAGGAAGAAAATGTGGCCATGATATTTCAAAAATGAAGTGACTGACGAAATTTGCCAATTAGTCTTTTGCTTATGTTTTCAAGAGACAAACACAGTGTTTTAGTGGTCCCTGAGTCTTGGATAAAATAGAATCCAATCAGCTCGCATCACAGCAATCTTCAGTAACATTGCCTTACATCCATCATGATTATCCTTGCACTAAAGACCTTTGTACAACAGCCACTTATAACTCAGCAGTCTAGTGAGGCTGTTTTCTATGATCCTTGCATGAATGTTGAAATAGGAAAAGGGCTGCTCTTCACTAAAGATATTAAAAATTACTATTTCTTTTACTTTAATGCTCAGATCACTCCATTCTTCAGTGCCATTTTAAGGAACCTGAACAAATAACGTATATCAAAGAACAGCCGTCAAGGTCTTTTATAAAAGCTGCTATTTGTGAGACTCCTTTTCAATCGAAGTACAACCTTCAAAGCAGTAAGCCTGTCCTGCAATTATTCTTGTTGTTAGGATTCCATAGTCCAGCCAGCCTATAAGGAGATAGCCCAGTAAAATCTGTCTCTTATTAACTATTTTGTTGCTTTTGTTTTCCAAAACCATAAAATAAAACATTTCAGGTCTATTTTTTCATATCCTTTATTATCGTAGCCACTTTTTTAATACATTTGCTATCTGAAGTAAGCGGTCCAAACTATCTTGGTATTGGAATTTTATTGCAGACCTTGTAGTTTCAGTTCTCCTCCTATAAGTTGACTTTCATAATACGATTTATTTTTTGAGATGGTGTATCTGTAGTGACTTAAAAATGTGTAGATTTTAGAATGCCAAATTACTGTATAACACTGATACATATAACGTTACCCTAATATTGTGTAAGCAGATCAACATTTCATTTATTCTAGAGCACAACCACATTTATGTTTGGACAGCAGCTGCATACTGGTGAGAGATACCCACTGAGGTTTCTTGAACAGGAAAAGAAGATTTGTGAATTTCATCTCACCTTTCTGCTGCTTGCTTTTTACTGGGTAAACATCTATATCTGAGACAGTCACCTTTACTGACCGGGTGTCCATTCATAGATATTTATATTGTGGGTATTTATTTCGTCAGGTGTTTGTATTACTGTTGAGGTGGTTATGCTATATTTATGTTGAAAAAATCTATTCTCTCTGATCTCCCTAATCATTTATTTTTTAATCTTTTAATGTGAACTTTTACCAATCATTAGTAAGTTCATCTCATCTACAAGCAATCAGAGTAAGAATTCCTGAATAAGAGTAGCCACAAGGCTGCTTTTGCACATTGAATGTAAGCTATTCAGTTGATTAACACATCTCTTGCAAATGTACAGGTCTCCTGCTCATCTGAACTACACACTGCTGACTTTTACTGATGTGAAGTGTGTATAAATACCTACATACTCTCCTATTTTTTTTTTTTTTTTACTCCCTAGTATTCTTTTTAAGATTCAGTGGCAAAATAATACAGTCAGCATTTCAGAATCATGTAAACCTGCCAAGAACAAGTTGGTAGGCAGGCAGGCATGTTAACAATCATTGATCTTCCTGGGAAAGAACTGGAATGATTCAGTGCATCCTCTGCTGCAAGCTGTCCTTAGCTGAGCAGAAAAGGAGAGCTTGCTGTGGGGAAATAGGATTTAGATTGTAGGCTTAGAGACACTAAGAAAGAAATCTTAGAGGCAGACAAAACTGAGAGCAGATTTGAACAGAAACTTGTTGATTTTTTGTGGATTTCTTTGCTGGTAATATCTGAGCCCAGGAAGAGAATAAGCACAGATTCTGCCTACCACAGGAACTGTGTTTTCAAAGTGTTTTAGGAAATTCATCTTCCATGACAGACATGTTATGGAAGTATTACATGTTCTCACATACTTGTTTACCAGGCTGGATTTTGCAAAGAGAAAAGCCAGCAGCAGACTTCCTGCACTAAGTTAAGTTCTTATGTGCTTTCCCTTGAATAACACCTACAGGTCAAGACACCACTGGAACATGCTATTCTATCCTGTAATAAAGTCAATCCCTGCCTGAGAGGACTGCAGTCAAAAGATGATAGTGAAGTTGCTGGAATGACAATAGCCTATTATCACGCTTCTTTTCCCCACCGTATAAAGTTGTGAGACTAAAATGTACACCTCTACCATCTTCCTACCTAAAGCAGGATCCACTGTGACACTGTTTAAACCATTCTTGAAGTCTTGAATGATGGAGCCTCTATGGTTTCCTTGAACAACCTAATGCTTCAATGAAAAGTATTAACTAATCTCTCTCCTGAATCTTCCTTGCTGCCATTTCAGGCCTTTTTGTCTTGCCTTGTTCTCCAAAATACCCTATTACCTTTTCTCTTCATAGTGGCTTTTTACACAGCTACAGTTCTATCATGGAGCCTCTGAACTGTCTCTTCCTTAGACTAAAAAATCCCTAGTTTTTGTGGTTTGGTGGTTTTATTTGTTTGTTTGTTTGTTTGTTTTTTATTTGTTTGTTTGTTTCTTTTGTTGTTGTTGTTGTTGCATTTTGTGTTTTATTTTTTGGGGTTTTTTTTTTTGGGGGGGTGGGTTGTTGCTGTTTTGGTTTGGGTTTTTTTAAAGGCAATTGTGTTCTCTACGTTGTTTACCATTAACAGTCTCTACTGAGACTTACCCAGTTGATCCTGACTGAATACAGTACTCCAGTAGAAGTCTTGTTTGAAGCATGTTTATCAAAGATGTGCCTCATGTTCTGTGTCTCCTATGTGCTTATTTATATAACCCACAATGGTGCTTTGTTTTTTCATGTTTGTTGACTCAGCCTGTGGTCCACTACATACCTGACTGTTTTCTGCAAAATGGTTTTGTAGCCAACTCTTCCCAATCATCTATCTGTGTAGTCAATTATTGCTGCCTATTTTTTACAGTTTCTACATGTTACTGTTAAATATCTTTTTCTTCTTCTTCAAAAAGAATATCTTTATATCAAAATTCTGAGATTGTTACCATTTTTTTAACAGTACCAACTAGATTAGCTCAGAAGTAAATGTAATGAACATAATCTCTAGATTGTACTTGTTATCATCCAGACCATTAGCAATAATTATAAATCACATGGGTTCCAAATGAATCCTCATGGGACTGGGAAAAGGAGATATATAAAGATGTTGTTCAAAATGCACTCAATAGTTTTGCAGACAAGGTTGACTATGTGATACAAACTTGTGCCTACAGGTCTGAAGTAAAGATTAGAGATATCTTTTCCAGTATGATTTTACTGAATTATATATTTTTTTTAATAGATTCCCTTAACCGATATTAGCACAGTCTGTGGATGCCTTTAGCATTTGATGCATGTATTGCATTGGTAAATACATGATGTAAATATATAAAAATGAAACTCATAAACAATGTCTGAAAATGGGGAAAAAAACCCCAAACCCACCAATAGGACATATACTTCTTTTTCATATACAGAAAAGCTGAAAATTCCATGCAATAAAACTGGCATCTATCTTGTTTCATTTTTCTCTGTTGAATTTCAAACGTATTAAAACCATTTACAAAACTATATTAGTTTGATGTACAAGTAATTTCCTGCTATATACCTAGGTCTTCTCAGATCCTTTTTTATGAAAGGCTGTACTGGAGCACACTTAAATCTGACTGGCCCCATGGTTGCAGCTAGGAAAATTATATTTTGTAGTAGAACAGAATCATCTCAGTGGACATACCTAGATCTTAACTTCACAAAGAGATAATTCACACCCTTTGGTTATTAAAATAGACTGGGTGAAGTGCATGCGGTGAGGAGCACTCTATCCAAGATACCACTAGTATTTATATCTACTTTTCAGTAAGCAATGACGGGCAGGAATCATCTGTAAAGTTAGCAGAATATGTGGAAGATAGTACTTTTACATTGCAGCACTTCAGTCTGGCATTTTTCAGTAGTGTAGACACTTTAGAGAAGCTACAGTTCTAAATTCACAGAGTCAAGGAATTATTTCAGTTGGAAAGGGCCTTTTGAGATCAGCTAGTCCAACCCTTCTACTCAAGCAGGGTCAGCTAGAGCAGATTAGGTGATGGAGTTTCTACCACCTCTCTAGCCAACCAGTACAAGCGTTTGACTGCCCTCACAACAAAAAAAGTGCTTTATTTTGTTCAGATTGAATTTCACACTTTTTTGTTTGTGTCCATTGACTCTTGTCCTGTCACTGGGCATTACTGGGAAGAGCCTGCCTCATCTTCATTACCTCCCCCTGGGTGTTTATACACATTGATAAGATCCTCCTGACCCTTCTCCAGGCTGAACAGATCCCTCTGGATAGTAGCACAACCTTGTAGCAAATCAGTCTCTCCTTCCAGTTTTGTATCATCTGTCAACTTGCAAAGGGTGCCCTCTGCCCCATAACCCAGGTCATTAATGATAATGTTAAAGAGTATTGGTCCAGTATTGACCCTTGGAGTCAATAGTATAGTCCAGTATTGACTCCAACTGGACGCAGAGGCACGGATCACAACCCTCTGGGGACCATCGATTCAAACAGTATTCAATGTATCTACCTCAATGTCCACTTGTCTAACCCATAAATTGCTACCAAACAAAACTTCAGAAATTGCATATTACAAGGACCAATCAACGTATGACCATATGCACACGAACACATAGACAAAGCAGATGATCACAGTGTTAGTATTGGAGTGACTAGGACAAACTGTGGAAAGAGTTAGCAGCAGAAATTAACTTTTTAAAAATCTGATTCAAGACGTGTTTCCATGAAAACTGACAAATACTGAGGTACACTGCCTGTCTGTGTCAGTAGACAGAACATTTTACTAGGGAACTTTCTTCCATTTTACAGGAGGAGCAGAAGCAAAATAATAATAATAAAACCTCATATTATTCAACAGATCAATAAAGGACAAGAAAGAGAACTGCGTTTCCCATCTTGCAGTCCTATACTCTATTCCCAAGGTTAAAGTAGTTGCTTTTGAGAGTGTGGCTCATGTTTAATGTCCCCTTGAAACTCCAGCAAATTATTACAGTAAATCTGTTGTTCTAATACTAAAAAAAAAAACATTACGACCAATTACAACCTCCCTATATTCTTGTGATATTATTAACCCTATTTCCCAAATTCAGAAATTTAGACTCAGGCACATAAAACTTTTGACTGAATCCAACTTGCAAATCACTCACAGATGTCTAAATGTCGTTCTTATCTTCTCTCAGTTTTCTGTTCAAATCACTGACCCTAACAACAAACTATCTATCTCCACTTGAAAAGTTCTAGAAATAAATTTTCTAAAACCTTGATTTATATTCTGGTAAATGGGAGATTTAATCATTATGTTTCTGATTGCAGCATCCTGTCTTTAAATGTTAAATGGAGCTCTCCTTTAAAATATCTTTCTTAAGTTGAAAAGTGATTTGGATTAATCAAATTAAACACTGCTTACTCTGATACTTGGGCAATAGAGTAACTCTATTCACATTGATTTTATTCAGATTTCTGGAGATAACAGGAAAGAATTAGGCTCATTAGATCTCAGTTAATATAAGAATTTTATATCTCTATGTTCTGTACATTTGGGCAGACATTTAGTTCTGCTCACAGTGGGAGTAGAATATTTACAGTAGGGATCACAGAAAGTTGGTAGCACATTCTACTATGAGATGATGGTCACTCCCTTATTAATTCTGAAAGGCCTAGCTACAGACAAGAACAAAACTCCACCATGGATAAATCTTTGTCTAACTGAATTTTAAAAGAAGTTCTTTCCAGTGAAAACAAATATTTTTTTTTTTTTATTATGGTTACATGACCTTGAATCAAAACAATTGCTTATTTCATTAGGCAAGAAATATAGTTTTACTCGCCGTTAATAAATAAATAAATAAATAAATAGAAATTGCTACATGTTGGTGTTTGCAGTGCTTAATTTCTGTTCCAGTGTTGAGTGACAAGTCTCATTTTTATCACGGAATCAAAGGTGACTTGTTTCTTTTATTCTCTTGACAAGAAAAGAATTGTTTGGATTATGAATATCAGTTGGGTGCTGACAAGTGAAAGAAATTGCCAGCTTTCAGTAACTGACTAAAACAAAAACAGAATTGACCTTGGAAGGTGAAGGTACAAAAATAGAAACTTCAATATAACCTTTTACTTGACCATTAAAAATGCATTGTCTTCTTCCCAACAGACACCTGTATGCAATCTGACTAAATAAAGGCTTTAAAAGTACTTAAGAGTATAGACACGTCTTAGGAACCTGTTTCTGTGAGACAAAGTTTAGCATTACCAAAAGTTGATCTAAACACTTTTTGTTAGAAACTTTAAAAATATATTTTAATGAGGGTAGAACTGAGGCTGTTCTGGGGCTGCTCAACTCTACAAAAATAATTATGATGACTGTTCCTTATTAGTCAGAATGAGATTTTTTGAATATTTGTTGTGAAGCGTGGTATGGTTGGATTCCTATATGGCAGGAATTCTTAATGGAGAATTTGAGATATAAAGGATTACAAATCCAGTACTGTCAAAGAAATAGATGAAATATCACTTATCTGTGTGATGGACTTTCAAGGTGAGGAAATGTTTCTGGTAAAAACTAGTTGATATATAAATGCAGTCTTAGGAGCAGACATTTTTTTATTTTTCTAGTCACAGACCAAGTAAAAAGGATGGTCCTTTTTCAGATGCATTAGGTTTCATAGGGAACTAAGCCAAAGCATTGGTGTCACAGCTGTCAAACCTTTCAGTGATTACCAATAGTCCTGGACTCTTCATAGCTGTCCATCTCAGTGAAAAGACCAAATAAGACATTTCCAAAACAAAATAAATACTTAACCAATAGGTGATTAAACTGTCCTGACCACAATAATGAACAAGTTACCGTAGGCAACTCAGTAGCCAAGTAAAATACTAAGCCATGGACCCCTGGCAACTTTTTCTAATTGTTGCAATATCTGCTTGAGGGAGAAAACAGGGTATTTTGTGTACGGAGTTCTCAATCAGGGAATGAAGCTATAAATTACCAGTGTTGTCTGATTTTAGTTACACATAATCACAAGTAATACGATCCTTAATGAAATAAGGTGATGTAAATGGATACACAGTCAAAAGATAGCAATTAACTTTCCCTTTCAAAATGTGATAAGTGATGTTCTTTGAGTATGTTCCATTCTTGTACTTCTTTTCCAACACTAGAATGCCACTTTAATTTAAGTATTAGTATTTTCAGGTTTTTACCTGTACAAGGTTTGGATGAATCTCACATAAGTTCATTTACCTCTGATATTGTGGTTCGGTACTTTGGAAGTGTCTTTAGAGTATAAAATGAAGAAAATATGCTTTGGAAAAACTCAGAAAACTCAGAAACTCCAAGATGCAGCTGTCTGTTAGGTTCATACAGACTTAACTTCTTTCTCTATGACCAAGGATCCTGAAATTTTGCCAGATTCCCGCCCTTTCCTCTTCCTTTCTGCACCTTTGTCTCCTACAAAAGCTGTCTAGTCATGCTAGTTCCCATGACCACCAACCCCTTCTCTCTCTGCCAAAGCTGTCTTGCCAAGGTAATGCTGGATACAATGGCCTTTATCTTCATTAGATATAATTTGTCCAAAGGAATTTCCTTCTCTGAGGGCAGCCGGGATAACGACAATGAGATTGATGTCCACAAAAGAGGTCTTGTTTCTTAGTGGGCTAAGACATGCTAATACTGCTTTATGGATGTAAGACTGGATTTATAAGACTGGATTTTATCCAGACAGTCCAAAGCATGGGCAGGGACAGCCAATTTGTCTGCAGGAATCTGCACAGAAATGGT
Source organism: Ibidorhyncha struthersii (assembly GCA_013398815.1). NCBI lineage: Eukaryota > Metazoa > Chordata > Aves > Charadriiformes > Charadriidae > Ibidorhyncha > Ibidorhyncha struthersii. Next base: position 217,537 of record VZSZ01005630.1, read on the forward strand.
CACAGAATGCAGAAGTAAAACCACCACCATTATCAATGAGCCCTATGACACTTCAGTCATCATGGATAGACAAAATCCACCAATACAAGGATAACAAAACATCCTTAAATACATTTCTATGTAATCCTTGAAGCTCATGGAAAAAAAAATAATCGGGATAAAGTTTTGTACTCCTTCTTGATTTAAATCACTACAGGAAGGGTTTGCCTTCCTGTAGGTATTAAATGTATTTGTTACATTTACATTTGCATTCTGAAACTCTGTTTGGTTGATTTCAACTCAAAGGAAAATATTTTATCAAGTAATTTGGTGGGAAAACAAGTTACCATTTTAGAATATTTACTAAAGCTTAATTGTACAAACAAAATTGAATTCTTATAATTTGTTGGATGTTCTATTTATTTGGAGACATGCAAAACAATAGTATTTAGCATACAGGAATGTGCTAAAGGCATGGGAAGCTTGCTAAAGGGGAAAGAAGGAGCAAAGAGATACAAAACAGCAATTGACCCAGTTAGTATGTCAGATCCGGTCCAATGCTATTAACTACATCTCGTAACAGTTTCAGCTGTGCAGTCTTTAATATCAGTGAGACAGAAATAAAGCAAGGGAGAGAAATTATTTTCTCAAATATAATCCTGATTTATAGAAGGCTGTGATAAGAATCAGTTCTATAAGAAACAAAGAATCATCTCCAAATATATACGTATTTCACACCTTAGTAACACAAAGTAACACATTACTTCGTGGAGTTACACTGAGTTTTTCTTCCTGTGCAAAACACGTTCTATTTTGCTTCTCTCCATAGCATTTACATGCCCTAGAATGCAGAGGACTGGATGTTGAGCTTGTAGAAACTGTGCTAGGGAATGTCTGCGTTACCTTGGGACATTGCTAACTAACAGATCTAGCAAGTATGGCACCATATACATCAGATTATGAACACCAATGTATCTCTCATTTTCTACAGAAATCTTTCACACAGATGATTTCTTTGTTATAATTATTCTCTAGATAGTATGAAAGCAAGCAATTTCTGACTTTGTTATTCATACTGTACTGGGTGTCCATATCCAGATGTTGGTAGCTGGGGTGCCTCCATAAGAGGCAGCCAGGGACTGCTCTGTGTTGGACATACAAAGTTCCAAAGGACCCACCACAGGACACAGCTGAGCCCATCACCCAAGCTTGTGGTGCCTCTGTAATAACTTATTTAAGAAAGGTCAAAATGCTACACAGTCAGTGAGGAACAAGAAAAAAACATGTGAGATATGTATACCCATGTGAGATATGTATACCCACGAACACCACGGTCAGAGAAGAAGGAGGGTGAGGAGGTGCTCCAGATGCCAGAGCAAAGATTCCCCTGCAGTCTGTGGAGGACACCACAGTGGAGCTGATAGCTGTACTGCAGCCTGTGGAGGACCCTATGATGAAGCAGGTGGATATGCCCTGAAGTAACTGCAGCCCATGGAGGACCCCTGTTGGAGCACAGGAAAAATGTGAGGGGGAAGGAGCAGCAGAGAAGAACGGTTATGGACTGACCACATCCCCTATTACCCATGCCCTCTGTGGTGCTTGATGGGGGAGGTAGAAGAGTCGGGAATGAAAAAGAGAAGTTAACCCTAGGAAAAATGTGGACAGGGAGATGTTTTAGTTTTGTCTTTGTTTCTCACTATCCAAATCTAATTTAACTGGCAATAAATTGCATAAATTTCCCTCAAATTCAGTCTGTTTTGCCCATGATAGTAAGGGGTAAGTGATCTACCTGTCTTTATCACAACCCATGAGCTTTTCCATCTCGTTATTTCCCCCTGTCCTGTTGAGGTGGGGGAGTGAGGGAGCAGCTGGGTGGGCGTTCGGCAGCCAGCCAAGGTCAACCCACTACACCTACAGAAGATTCTATTGTGCCTTAACAGGTCCTTGTTACTTCTTTCCTTCTAATACTTTCCTCCAAATTGATTCCTTCTAGTGGCTTCCAGTATTCTGCTGAATCCTTCTGCAGATTTTCAGCCGTATTTGCCTTATCAGCTACAGATTGGAAAGGTGAAAGTCAGTTACTTATGTCTCCCAACACCACTTACACAGGGCTTTTAAGTGTCACTGAGGAACCTGTTTAAAGAAGCTAAGCTATAAACCAGATTTTGAAAGGTGAGACAAATGAACATGATAATTTACTGAAATAAGATTCAAGAAAATTATTTCATTTTTAAATTGTGTTTAAACATTTTGATGTTTCACAGATTGACTTTAAGTAATAATGATAGCAAAAGTGTAACATTTGTTTATTTACAGTGGAGATATGATTTTCTAATCATTTCCTAGTCAATCCCTAAATCAGCACTACATGATAATTGTGAATTGCTCTTGCTTACAGTGAATTATGGTGATTCAGTCAGTTACAAAACCAGAAAATTTGTTTAAAGAGGCTTGATCTTTTTACAACAAAGATTAGCCAAAAGATGTACTTACACTATATGAATTTGCAACCCCAACTGCACCTAGTGGCAACTACTTGAGGTGGTGCATGCAAAAGAAACACAGAATGAATGCAAAAGCACTGATCTCTAATTCCCTGACATGCAAATGTTAATGGCAAAGAATCAGCTTAGAGTCCTTATACAAGCACTCTTTTATATACCGAATCTCACATTTTTATTATTATCAGTAGTAATATTGACAAAACAAGATCTATTCTTGATTGCAGACTCTTGTGAAAAACTATATTGCTGCAATACCTCCTTGTGGAAAACCCTATTTGACAGAGAAACTTCATTCCTGAATTGTATTGTATGCTGCCACAGTAAAATGAGGAAGACATCTAGTAGTAAGATGAAAATGCTTAGCAAGTGTTCCTAGGGATAGAAGAATTCTGCAAATGGAAAAAAGCTAAATCTTGTCTAACAGAAAGTATTTTCTAGGGATCAAAACAATCCTATTAGGAAGGATTTTACATAGTTTTTCCTGTGTCCGTTTCTTACTGTCTGTTTCTCATTAAACTCAAATTAGGTCACCTACTCCTCTCCTGAAGTCTGGTTAAATATGAAGGAACTAGAGTGACTTCCTTCTTGTGATCAGTGATTAAAAGATCAGTTAATTAACTAATACAAATTAGTCCAGAAAGACATGTAATGCAGAAACAGTGGCATTAATGACAGATCATAACATCATAGTTATTTATAAAATTACTATAACAGACATCTTTTCTCAATTGCTAATATTGTTTTGAGTTTTCAGAGCTCCAGACCTACTATAAATTAAAAGTTCATACACAGATATGAATACTAACCTCAGATTTATCCTCAGACTGAATCTCAGTGTTCAACCAGAAGTGGACTACTTTTATAAGCTTCCAGTTCTGGTGAAATGCTGTTCTCAAACCACCTGCTCAATTTAAACTTAATATACTAATATTTAAATGACACAAAACCTAATAAGTTGTAATATGAAGAATTCTGGATCATGCAGACACAAAACTTCCTCTAGCGAGTGATGATCAGATCATGAGCATCCATCAATTTACTGCAAAATGTGGGCAGTACAATGAACCAGTTGGTATTGGAAAGCATCCTATGTTGTCTGACATAATCAGATGTGGCTGATACTGGCAAATATGACAGTCCAGGACATCTCATTGAATTGAACTCAGGCTACTGTGATAATTTTAAATCATAAAGCAAACAGTTTTAAGCTAAAATAAATGGCTTTCCAGTAAGCTGAGTATGAGATAAGAATGAATTCTGTCTCTGACTTTTCCAAAATATTTGTTGAATATGTATGGGAATACTCAAAAAAGTAAAGGATAACATTTTCCCCGTGTATACACCACTTGAATGACCATAGGCTTGTTCTCTGCTCCAACAGTTGCAGTGCAATTAATGTTGAAGTTTAAAAAAGTATTTATTAAAGAATTTAATCAAGTATTTGATTAAAATGATGCATATGTCATTGATTAACCAAAATCAGAATGAAAATAAAGTGCATGATTAATGGTGAAGCTGAGAGCTAGTTAATTAATTCAGTTCTCTGGATCATTTATATTCTTTCAAGTAGACTATTCTAAAAAGATATGAGAAGAAACAAATAGTATTCCATCACACTTGACCACTCTTAAAGTTGGAAAAAAAATAGGTATCTGAAAATGTGGGAAGGTTTGCTAGTCAGTTTTTTTTGTTCACTTTCTCCAGTGCCATATGTGAAGATGAATAATGAGAAAACAATGCTGCAAGGAAGCAAAACTGAAAGGCTTTGAATTATTGTGTTAATGCAGGTTTTTATATATTTTCACATGATGATAAAAATATTATAAATAAAAAGATGATTGGCATTGTAATACAAAACACCAAGTGAAAGGACAGGCAAGACACACAGTGCTAGATATTTGAAGTCTTGGTGTATGTGATGGATCAAGAAAGTTGCAGAAAAAAATTCAAGTCGTTGTTCAAATGGTTGAACAGCTTTCAAGTTGATTTCCATATTTTTAACTGATGCATTTTCATTGTTCTTGGACTTGAAGGAGCTGCCTTAATATCCTGTGTAAGTAATGTGCCTGAAAGAAATATACCACAGTGAGGATTTCTTTTTAACAAAAGAGAAGCCCTGTTGTACCCATAAAAGTAGAAACACACTCAGCAGACTTTAATATCAGTTTGTTTTAAACCCAAACACAAGCACACTCAAGTAGCATAACTATATAAGTTGCAGTTTTGCACCCAGTGGCCCCGTGAAAGATGGTACTGCTGCTGCTAGAAACAGACCTTATACTAATTTTGCCTGACACTATTTGCGCAAGGACCCAGGTCTCGCTTGTTAAACTTGTTATCAATGTTTTATGACAACCTGTTTTGTGAACCAGAGCGTTGTACCAGGGGTGTCTTATGATGTATAGTTTAAAAAAAGGATAACTGCAAATGCCTTGAAAACAGGGGCAGTTGAAAGAAGAACCTCAAAACCATGATGGACAATTAATGGTCATGGAAAAAACACAACCTCAAGAGCAGGGAAAAGTCTGCTTTTGCTTTAAGAAAAGAAGTGAAGGGCCTCCCCTGTCCCCAACAAAAACGCCACAAAAACTCAACAAAACAAACACCTGAGCAACAGGATAAGGCAGCTGCCTGGGGAAGGAGCACCTCTGAGGCACGCAGTCCGGGGATTGGTGCCAGGGACTGGGAATTGCCTAGAAACTCGGGCGTCTTATAAAAGGATTAGATATGAAAATTAGAGAGGGTAGAATAAAGATGTCTGTTTCTGTCCTGCTGCTCCACACTGACAAATTTTCAATTCTGGTGACAGAGATCATCAGGACTACATCCATCAATCTACCTGTGCAGCAACAGCTCCACGGTATTGCATATCACAACCAATGCATGATACGATAGTTAAGGACTGACTGGTTTGAATTGGCGCTGATATTGATATGTAAGAGTTAATATGTGGTGGTGATGCTAAATAGTGGGTAAATACTATCTATAAGCACAAAATGTGTTGTAAATCAATGCCGGTCTTGCAAGTTGGGATTTTTTTTAAACTTTTAAACTGGCTTGATTTATCAGTCTTCTAAACACTCCCATTACACTGAGGTCTAGTCCTCTGTATATATTATATATACCTAAATGTTTCTCTGTGCGTGTGTGTATATGTTTAGATATGGATGTCTGTGTACAGTCACAGCAAATCCACTGTAAAAACAGAATGATAGACATCATCAGATGGTGAGTCAGAACTTTGATTGGCCAAAATACCCTTGGGGGCGTTATGTCATATTGCTAAATAACATCAAGCAGAGACCACTGTCTGACCCTGAGGCCAGCTGGCACAGGCTCACTAAATTCGCACTGTACAGTATTTGGCCCAAGGCTTCTTCAGGGCCCATATGGTGTCTCTACAGCCAAACAAGTAATTCTAATTCTGTGTGTCTGTGTGTGCGCGCGCATGCGAGGGCGTGGAGGAGGGGGCTCAGTTCAAAGTCAGGCAAGAAATTGAAGAGATGTGTTACAGTTCATTATGAGGATGTTTCCACAGTAATAAACCGATAGCTTGTGTGGCCAGCCCTGGTATGTGGGGTCAAATCATGTAATGGGTGTTTGAAGGTACAAAGCCAACTGGGCTAATGTTGGAGGACCTTGTAGGGCACAGAAAGACAGATGGTGCGTTATTCTCCCTACTGTCTATGGCAAACGATCCCTAGCATATGTTAACACCTCAATCATGCCCAGGCGATGTCTTGGAAAGTGCTAATTGGAATGGCTCAAAATATGTCAGGGAGCATGCAAACAGTTCAGTAGTATGGATGATCAGCAGTCCAATGCTGACTTTGCCTCCTGGCGCTGTTTTATTTAACAGTACAGATGTAAGCTATCTGTCTCCATTTGCAGTAGAGGGAGGTTTTGGTAAATAGGTAAGATTTCCAAGGAATGTCTTTATTTTTAATTATACAATTCAGACCCTAATAAAATTAAAGATGTAGGAGCTGAGAAGTTAGGTAAACCGAGTCCAGAAAAAGTAAGCTCATAGGTTGATTTCTTTGGCACTTTTCAGTCGTTGGTTGGTTGGTTGCTAGGTTGTTGCGTTTATTTTCATTTTCTTGTAATGCTGAGTCATATGTTGCTCATGGTATACCAGATAGCCTGGTATCATAAGTAGCAAAGGGAAAAGGAAAACTGTTTTGATATTGCAAAATACTTAAATGCATCCTGGCACATTGAATTTCAACAGTTTTTTTTTTTTTTTCTTTCTGTGCTGCATGTATGAGCTGTCTAAATCTCATTAAGATATTGGTATATATAGTTTATGATTATTTCATTTTACAAAAAGACTAACAACATTCATTTGTGTGTCAAAGACAGTTGAGTGCTTAGCTATCAGCACAGCAGTTCGTAAGTCGTACAGTCTGAAGTTTATCTAAGCTAACATCAGGAAAAATTACATCAGGTAGACATTGTATAAATGTTTAATAAAAAGCAAAGAGAAAATCACATCATCAGCAGCTCCTGCCTTACAGTCCTCAGGCAGGTGCCTAAGGTGAAGTGAATCAAGTGCTTTGTGCCTGGAACTAATGTTAAATGTCATTGGGATCCTATACGTGGACTAAACATTATATGCCACTGGGGCAGACCAGTGGCTTGATTCAGGTACATAGGCTTGAACCAGGTACTTTGCTGGACAAATATGATGAATAAGATGGAGGAGTTTCTTTCTAACTCACTGTAGTTGAATAAATACTTTTTTTTTTTTTTTGCCACTATTAATCAAAAAACAACTACGGACTTCAGGCTCACAGCTCTGGACTCACTTTGGACAGAGCTGGGCTGAGCTGGTTTCAGCGCCTGCCTGGGGGCAAAGTGCCTGCTGCCTCCCCTGCCTCAGCTTGAGCTCTGCCGATGCCTCTGTGGGAAGGGTTTGGCAAACCCAGGGAGTCGCTGCCCAACAGAGAAGAGCCCCTGCAGGGAAACGGAGCCTGGGCAGGCTGCGGGACCGTGCTCTCACTCAGCTGGGAGAAGTCAAAAGGCAGCAGCCTGGAGCAAAGAAACACAAACACAAGCCCAAGTAGACCCCAGTGCTGAGGAGGAGGAGACCCTCTCCATGAACATCATACCCTTCCCAGGGAAGGTCTTGAGATACTGAGAACTCTTTGTGTTACCCCTTACATCTTTGCTGGAGAATGCCTTCATCAACATTAGAAGGACATTGTGAGGGTGAGAATAGCATCAAAGGAAGGGGTAGATATTGGTAAGTTTTCTGTATAACAACGTAAAGGGTATTAATGAGGCTTTTCTATATTAATTTATATTGAGTGCTAGTGTTCTTTTAAATGGACGAATGGTGACTATTGTATTTTAATTAGATTTTTAAGACATTAATTACACAAAAAAATTAATTATTTAGCCCACACTTATGGTGCATTCCCTTTTACACACAGTGTAGTACCGTTGGTTAGAAGTTAACTTAAACTTGAATACAAATGAGTACTGTAATAGATTTAAAATTTCTTTGGAGGATTGTTGATAACCTGTTCGAGGTACTAGCGCTAGGTAAAACTCTAGAACTACTGAAGCCACAAGTAGTTTTATCATGCCCTTCAAGGGGCATGCATTTTATTGTTTACTCCCCCTGAATCCTGATGAATTTTTTATCTGAGTGATAACTTACAGTAATAGCAGGCTACCTATGCTTTCTATGAAATACAGTCCTGTGATAAGTTTTAAATATTTTGCTTTTCATTTTTGTTGCATGCTCACTTGCTTCTGTTGAAAGAAATGGTAAATAGAAAAGGGGCACATCTTCAAAGATTTTAAGTGTCATTATCATGTTAAACTCTTTTCTTAAACAAAATTGTTTCAGTCTTAACTTCTTCTTGTGCCAGTCAGCTCTTTTGTGTTAGTATGTCTATAAATGAATATAACATTCCTATTTAGTATATAAACTGATTTAAATGCTACAATAGTGATGTCCATCACTATTTTATATTTTGTATCTTTTGCACCAAAGTATTTATTTGAACTTTTTGGGTTTTGGTTGGGTTTTTTTCCCCCCTTAGGGGAAGCTGTGTGTTTATTTCGGCTTTGTTTTTACAACTGCATTATCCACAGAAAATAATTTTTTGATGGTGAAGATGTTTTTCTTTCTTGTTACAACTGAGGACATCATTCTCCCAAATGCCTTTCGCTATCCATGTTTTTTTTCCGATCTGTAACCACCTTCCTTTTTATTTACACCCAGTTTCAGGTGCCATCACATTGCTTATTCAAATACCTTTATTGATTGCTATAAGATTGCGCCATGGTTTCATCCATGGTTTCAATTAATGCCATGCAATGTCATTTTTTAAAGTTTATAAGACAGTGATGAATTTAATTAATTTTGGAAAACCATATCCACCAAGTAGCCCACACTGTATTAAGGTTTTTTATTGTTTTGTGCCATTTAAACAAATCAGTTAAATATATATGTTTGTAGGCAGGAAATACTGACACTTTTTCTTTGTCCTGGCATAGACTTAATATAGATAGGACATGTCACTCACCAAATATTGATATATTTCCAATTAAAGTAAATTTATGCAGCCTTCCAAGAGGATTCAGCACAAACCAGCAACTACTTTTTGTCTATAAAATAGGTTAATAAACCTAGTGTTACTTTTAAGTCAACAAAGGTATCTGGCCTTGATGCTTTCAGAGCAAAGGTTAATAAACATATGATTAGCCTGTCTTCCTGAAATACTTAATGCTTAACTTTGGAAAGGCTGACATCCTGAGTTATCAAGTGTATTTGCTTTTAAAGGCTTTTGAAGGAGCAACAAGAACCCCTTAGGATTTTAGACCATGTCGAATTCCTCGATAACTATTTGCACAAAAAAAGGGTTATGATTTGCAAGCAGATTTTTCATAAAGTGCTCTTGGGGCTTGCTAACTCTAATCAAACAGGCTTCATTTCTAGAGGGCGCTTGATGTAATATTCTTTATAATTAAAATACATTTGGTTCCAACTACAAACTTGGTTCTTGGCCTTCAGAAGCCAAAAGGCATTATGATAGTGTTAATAAGGCTAATTAGTTAAGGCATTGGTTAAGATTTAAAAGGGTATTTCCAACTAGCAACAACTGGATATGTCACTCTGTATTGCTTTGGGGTTTTAGGTGGTGGGGTTTTTTTCAGGTTGCATATGGGGCACCCTTTTTCAAAATTCCCTGTCTTCTTAGAAACAAAGTATTTTTGATTAATAAGCATAGTGGTTTTGTTTCTTTCTGTTTGAAAGATTAGGTATGAATAGAAAATTGAGATGTCTCTTTTTAACACGGTCTTCTGGTATTTATGATATTATTAGAGAAACCAGAATACTGTTGTCACTTGATTCATTGACTCATGGACTCGAACCTCTTATTTTCCTCTACTTTTAGTTTCCTGTAGGTTAAGTCTTTTTGTGCTACATCCCTTCTGGATGAAACAAACTGTCACCAGTCATGGACTCGTGATTTATATGGTCCAGGCTGTAATTATGGATTCTGCAATATGTATTTTTTTTCTCTGACTGTTTCATAAATTAAAATGCACATCCTGAACATAAATTAAAGTTTGCCTGTAAATATAAAAACCTGAAGCCACATCCATAATAGACTTCAAACATGGAGAAAGCATCAATACTGTTATTTGTGTTCTATGTGATAACTGGCAAATCCATAACTGCAGAATTAAAAATAAATACGTAAACAGACCAGACAGTCTGAATATTGCAGTCTTAGAGATACAGTAGGTAGGAAGAGAAAAAAAACCCAACATATCAGTCTTTGCAGATGCTTACTTTTTATGTAGTCTTTCAGAGAAAAAAAATATATATTTACCACCAGCTGAAAGTATTCCTGCCACTCTTTGCCTTTTTCATAGTTTCACTGTATGTGTTTGGATAGTTTTCAAAAGACTAAAAGCTGATACATAAAGGAGGTTGTATATATAGCTGTTCTCTCGTGGAGGTGAGCTTGCTGAGCATAAACAGAAATTATCCAGAAATTATCCTGACACAGTCAGAATACAGTGTACCCCAACAAATATGCCTGTCCCAGGGGAGGAAAAGAACCTACCCAAAATTCCACATCAACAATGCCCCCCCCCCCAACACCTTAGAGGTTTGAAATTTTGCTTATTCTGGGTTTAATAATGAAGTGCAGACATAACTTCAGTGGCAAAGAAAATGCTTTTTGATGGTTAATTATGGAATTACCCCATAAGTAGAATTCAGAGCCATGTTGTTAGTTACTTAATTTTCATACACATTTATGAAGACAGTTAATTGCCTTAAAGTTGGACAAAACTTCCCAAGGGAACAAAATTTTTCCTAGAGCAACCAGGGTGTGTTGACAACACAACTTAAAAATCCCACCCAAGTACTGTAGCTGGAGGGGCAGAAGAATGCCGTTATTCAGTAAGGATCCTTTCTAGAACATTTGTATCCAGAATTGCTCATTTTAAGTACTGACAGGAGAGTGTTCTTCTTTTCTTAATTTAATGAAACTAGCATTGGAACAGGCTGGCAAGGGAGGTTGTGCAGTCTCCATCCTTGGATGCTTTCAAGACCAACTGGTAAAAGCTCCAAGCAAACCGATCTGGCCCAGAGGTGATCCAGTTTTGAGCAGGAGTTGAACTGGAGACTTGTTGAAGAACTTCTGAATTATTATAAGATCCTATGATCAGGTTCAGGTATCTATGTCTGAGCTGGCCATCTAGATAATGTTTACAGTAATGGTTACTTTTAGCACATGACACACATCATCCTACTATCTAAAATAAGCCCAGAGATGTGTTCTTGGTGATTAAGACCCTTAGAAGAGGGTGCCTAGAATTCCAGGGTCTGCTTTCAGGTCTTTGATGCATTTTATGTTAAAGTTATTTAGTAAAATATATCAACAGTCTTAGAATAAGAATAAGAAGAACAATTTAAGAAGCCTTGGGGTCTTCAGTGTAAGGAATGGAAACACACAGCAGAATTAGGCTGCCGTTGAACAGAGTTTTTCGAAATAATGTTTAGATTAGGCATGTTATGTTAGAGTCAATCATTTGCATCTGGATCTATAATGCAAATGTTAAAGGCTCTGTAAAAATTACAGATTTCAAATATTAAGTGAACACAATATATACAAAAGATGATACTATAATAATAGCTGGGCAACAGAAGCAGAATACCCTGTCGTGATAGTAACATTACCCTTTTGTATGGAAACCTCAGTCTTCAAGATTCTTGTATGAAGTTAGATTACTTTGAAGTGCATTTTGGATCTGCATTTTTTGAGGGTATGTAAAACTGGGGAAGAAGGAAAATAACTGCAAAATATCTAATCTTGCAAATGATTTATTATCTGGCCAATGTTGATACTACAATGTTTGCTGTCTTTTAGCTGTAAGTATTCCTTCCAAAATTTTTCCCACTTCCCTCCCCCTTATAAAAAAATAGGAGGAAACAAGATGTTAATAAAGATTGTGATGCTGAAAATCAAAATTTATCCTTCAAGAACACTGACAGACTCACAGACTGTAGGACATTCTCTACAATGCTTATGCCAGTTCATGAATAGACGAGTAAAAGTCTGGTTTAATTTATGTAATCAGATAATGGGCATATTCCAAACAATCAATGCAATTCAGTAAAAGGAACTATGAGTGATCATCATGCAAATCAAACTGGATTTCACATTTCCATGTCTCTAGGTTGCCTCTCTGGGGCTTACAATTATGAATGTATTAAAATAACTCTGCTAGGAAGCTTGTTTGTGTTTAGATCAGCTCACTAGAAAAAGGGTAAACAATGTTTTACATAGCATACGAGTATTCATGAAGGTCCTTCGGCAGATGTAAGAATTATGCCGTTGATCCTGCAAAGCCTTATGCATAATTTATACATGACTTTCAGTGAGAGTATGCATATCTGTATGATTATGCATGTGTAAGTCTTTTCAGGATTGGAAAGATACAGGTTCGATCCAAGTCCTCTAGGGTACTTTAGTGGGGAGAGCTGGAAACTCTGCTAGTTTTATAAATGAAAGTACAGACCCAAGAAACGAACATAGCCAAGAAACCGATGAGAGTATGAACTGGCACAAGGATTTGCAGGAAGATTTTAGGTGACATTGGCAGCTATAGTGTGAGAGGAGCCTCGTTTTAGCTACTGAAATCCAAAAAAGGTACTTGTAATACAAAGAAATAGGGATTTCAAGAGTTATACTTTGGTCCATTAAGGAACTAAAGGCAGAACTGTTACACGGACTGAATGATGGGGGAGAATTACATGAAATGTGTCATAGAAAGAACAGATATACTTATGAATGACAAATGGAGGTGAGTTATGAATTTAATGCTATAAAATATAAAGAAGACTATGGTATCTTCAGATAAGCACTGATGGTTTATAGAGATAATACAGTTTAGGTTATGACTGATTTTAGGACCACAGACATTTATTGGAATAGACTTAGTGTAAAATGAAAACATGAAAGATGAATATATTAAAATTGGGAGTTTTGGAAGGGAGAGGAGAGACTGAAGTAATGCGCCCTGGAAACCAGAAAAAGTGACCCAAGTAAAGGTTGCCATTTTCATAGTGAATGCAGTATATAAAACAAAAATAGCTGAAGTGCTAAATTGTATTATGTTCACTGGATTTTTTTTTGTCTGAATCTTTTTCAGTCAGGCATGAGTAAGCACCAGAATGAATGTTTACAGGTCATATCTGAAGGGATGATTTGCAAATAAATGTGACAATATTTAGGAAGGAATCAATTAACAAGAAATGTTAAGTGTTTAAAAAATTTTACAGTAGATGGTTATGGTTATGTTGTCATAAATGGTTAAATGTCATATAACTATCAAGTTAACAGAAATAAACATTCTCTAAAATTGCTACGCAAATCTTCCTTTAAGAGCTATCAAATAAAAAGGAAACTTGTGCATTGCAGACCTTGAGAAGAATGCTAAAAAAGACAAAAAGGATATTAAAAATGCAGAGAGAGATGAAATAGAAATCTGAGAAGAATGATGAAAAACAGTAAAGCTGATAAAGGGGATATTAGAAAAGAAAGAGAAAATTGAAATAGATATGTGTATTAAGAGATGCTAACCACATTTCTAAAAAGATTTTGAACACTGCAAAATAAGAGATCAGTGAAGGATGAAGTTGAAAATTTCAAGATGGAATAAGATACAGAGTGAAAGAGAATAGGAAAAGAGATAAACCATTAAATTGATATTTCTTCCATGAACTGCACAGTATTTATGAGAGAATAAGAAATCATGTCGTCTGATATTAGCTGGGTGTCCAGAATCTTGAAGGGTTTCAAAGAGAGTGAAGAAGTATTGTGTTTGGGCAACCTACAACAAATCTTGAGGACAACATCCCCCTACACTCCCTCTTATCTGACACTTACAAAAATGACACAAGACACATATATATATATACACAAAATGCAGTTGTAGTTAAAAAGTAGAATTTTCAAGATGACATCTGACCTCAGAGAACATGAACCTGGACTGACATTTATACAGTACTTTGGTGAAGCAACAGAATTTTTTGTTAATAAAACCATATTTTGCTCTAAATTCATGAAACCTTTGTACTACAGACTATTTAAAAGACCATCAAATACTCATGGAAATAATGGATTATGAACAGTTGTCAGTATAAAGTACTGTCTCAGGAACACAAATTGGTATCTTTCAGAAAAAGAAACAAGTGAAAGACCACCATATATTTGTGACTGATCTTAAAACTTAAGATAAAATAGTTGTTTTTCTCTTAATTTAAATAAAAAACAAATTAGGAAAGGGGTAACCATTAAGAAAAAAGAAGGAAAATTATAATATCTTAAGACTTTATTAATCAATATGGTCCAAATCTGGAAAACTATTCATTTTTATTCAAAGTTCCTCTTAAAATTCTTCTTGGTATTAGGCAATTTATAACATGGTATGGGAATTCATTCAAAGTTTTCTATGTTATGTCTTTCAAGGTCTGGACCATAAGCATCTACGTAAAAACCCAGGAAGAGCTTTGGACTTCTCAGTCTCAGGACAGACATTCTGAACAGTACACAAGGAAGGTCAAGAATTGGAGAATGCATTTTCCTTACCTTGTACAGTGAGTAAGGATTCATCTAAAGTCATGTGAAACAAAAAGCTGCCTAAATGGCTAATGGGGGAAGAAACAAACAAACAGAGAAACAAACAAACACCACCTACGACAGAGATGCATCATAAATCCTGTTTCTCTGTTTTATGTAGATTCTCAAGCTGAAGCCTTCTGATGAATTTTTTGTGTCCCTGTGCTTTTCTTCATCCCAGAAAACTAAAGTCAGTGCTTTCTTTCAGAAAATAACTGCTAAAAGAGGAGATTTCACTCCCTGTACCTTTAATCTAATGATTTGATAGGTGATGTCAGTTCACACTTCCCTTTCACCTTCCAACAGAATGTCTTAATAACCAGAATATACTCTCTAAGTTGGACTATTTTTGGTGTTTTCTGCTGAAGATGATGTGCTAAAGATAAAATAAAAAGGCTTGTAATTCTTTAGCTTCATAAATGTGTGTTACCCATTTACCTGCGAATAAGTAGTTAGACGTAAGTTCTGATCCCACGTCTTGGTACTATATATTATTTTTTTTTAATAACACCCCCAGCCCCCAACCAACACAAAACCGTACACAACTATAGTCTTTAAAGCAAGGACTGGAAATTTTGTTGTCCAGCCGGCCACATATACTCTAACTGTAAATCTTAGAGTTTCATCTAGGTTATTCTTTCTGACTCACACATTTTAAATTTCATCTCGCTTCAACAGGAAGTGTTTAAAGCACCATCTCCTTTGACATGATAATCCATAATAGTTAGGACACATTCTTTCTAGAAGGTTTGGAAGAGCCTTTCCTCAGAGAAGGAAGTGAACACCTATCTTGAATGCATTAACTCAGCATGCTCTCACGACGTCCTCCTGTAACTGGCAGAAGTAGTGGCTAGTGTAGTTTGTCTGGGGCCTGATCTGCTAGGCTGAAAACTATTTTAACTCTGCTTATCTATTTTAAGAAATCCCTAATTACCCGAATCAGCTAAAGTTTAGGCACAAACAGCCACTTAGTCCCTCAAGAGTAAGTAGTATGAACATAAAAAAATGAATTGTCATGTACCTAGGAAATTTTAGTACTGAAAATTGAAGTAGATACAAAACTTTATACTTTCCACGGTGAGACGGCAAGAAAGAAAAGTCATCTGAGCATTACCTGTGTAAGCTAATCTTTGGCAACTTCACTTTCTCTGAACTTAGCTTTTAGCATAAAATCATATTTGGCAATGGGAAGAATCACAATATTTTGTAACAGCCACACTATTTCATTCAGCTAGAATCTACCCTTTCTCTGCAGGTAACTCTTGCTGGGCATGCCTAAATGTTTAACAAGAAATTTTGTGTTGCCATCTTGTTCATTTGTGCTTACATTATATTCCTTGATTTACATGAATTTCCAATAGACATGTCTTGAAATCTGCCTCTGCGAGTACATTTACTGTGTGAAGTAAAATGTGAAGCATAAATGCAATCACATGTATAAATGACTATCAGATTAAATAACTCACTAAAGAACGTTGCAAAATGTAAAGTACCTTTATTTACCTAAATACCAGTCTTAAAATGAAAATCTATTCTCAGAAATCCATGTAGGAGGAATATNTTTATAATATTAATAACAAAAGCATAATACAGACCTTGAAAACCTAGATGGTTTTGTACTTAAAATACTGTTTGGGGAACCAAAAGGGAAAGGGATAATAAATACTCTATGTCTCAGAGAAATTATGTGAGGATGGTAGCATTACTGCGCATAAGCTTAGCATGATTTTTGGATAGAAGTTCAATGTATTATAACTATAATTTTCTATGTGCTCACGCTCATGGAGAAGATTTTTGTTATTATATATATATGGTTTTGTATTCCATTTTGAAGTGAAACTGAGAACAGAGTTTGTCTTTCCTTCCTTCCTGAACTTTATAACATTCACACTGTTTACAGAAAACATGGTATTTAAATTGTTTTGTTGTTGTTTTTTCTTTCACATATATAAGATTGCCTAAATGCCATTTCTTCTTTTCCATGTCTTGGTCAGTTGTAATAGCAGAGTCCCAGCAGATAACCATCCATCTGGAATTTATTATTATGAAAGTAAAATAAGCTTATTCAGAATTTCTTCTCATCTCTTGCAGTGAATATTTGTATACACACGCAGAAGGCACACAAAAATCAGAATCCCCCGCAGCTCTCTCTAAACATAAGACTGCCTGCCTGTATCAGTCTGGGTGACTTTGTTCAGGCACTCTCAGTTGTATGCGAAAACACTCTGTAAAGAGAGAGAAAGAGCATTACATACATACATATACACACACATATATATGAACTAGTTACTTACAATTACACACTAAAGATAACAAGTACTTAAAGAGCTAGTAGGTTAAACATTGGTATGTTTACTACCCTCTGTAAGATGCCTGAAAAGTCCTTGCTTGCTGGTCAGGCATCAGTCAGGAGGTTAAGGGTAAGCCTGAGCTGCCCTCAGGAAAGATTCTGAGTGTTGCCGTCTTTCATTTTCTTTTTCTTTTCTCTCCTTTTTTTTTTTTTAATGATTTTATGGTCTTCTATATTGGTGTTTTTTCCTTTTGAAACCTTAAGCTACTGCTGATCAGTGCCTCCACAGTCATAGTTTTGTCTGTAACCTTACTTTTTTTTTCTTTCATCCTTTAAAATTTCCTCACAGGTTATGCAGCTGTGTCATGTCAGAGCGTGGCCCTTGGACCATGTACAGCTGAACTAAGGGCAGGATGGGGCAGGCAAGTGGGAAGAGGAGTGAAGCCAGGGTTACAGAGTCCCAGACAAACAGAAGCCTTGACCTGAAGTTGGGATCATGTCTGATATTCAGGCAAATTGTGAGGATAGACATTTGTAGAAAGGCTGGCAAACATGAAACATGACTGTATCAGTAGTTATGTCTTCACTTTGATCAGACAGACACCTTGGATCCTGAGAACATTGATAAAAATCCTTATTCCACTCCCCTTTGCTATTTTTTTTTACAAAACATTTATCTGAAAAAAAATTTTTTTTACATTTTTGATCAAATTTCTTTTGAGAAGCTGTTTAATTTCTTTTTCAAAAAAAAAAGATTTTTTTTTACTTTTATTATACTAGTATTATTACACTATTTTGTGCTATACTGTGTCCTGTTTTGACTTGCTTTCATGCCTTAGTCACTCATTTCTAAAATACAGCATGACTTTCTTTCCAAGTTTGGAATGGTCACCACACAAACTGAACACTCTAAAGCAGAAATATCAAGCCTCAATTTACTATTTGATTTGTTTGAAAAGAGCCCCCTTGATTCTCCAAGTCCATTTAGTCCATTGGTAATGTCTAAGTTAATCCTCTTTCACCCTCTCCCCCAGCCCTCAGAAAGGAATATGTAAGTCATATTGTATTTAGGGTGTTCACAGTAGATTCTCACATTCTTCCTCAGTGAGAACTTTTTTTATACCATATACAACATTTAACTAATTCATCTATTGAGGTAGTGACTCCAGTGTTAGAACATGATTTATGTCATTGATGTGTGATAAATCTGACATAACTGTTTCCTAAATGCTTTTCAGAATACCCTTTTAAATATATGCATTTTAAGAAAGATTTTGATCTATGAAGTTTTTGGCAAAGCTCCCATAGGCCTTAAGGCTACTACTAAATGGGTTTAACATAGTAGAATAAGGGACAACCAGGCCAAAGAATAGGTTCAAGACTCATATTCACCTTACCATATTTCCCAAAGGAAAAGCTGCATCTTGACTGAATGTATTCACCAGTCTGGTAGATGTGGCCAATTTGTCTTAAAAAATCTTTCTCTCTTTATGCTAGTTTTAAGCCATCACAGGAAGAGTGTAAATCACTAAATATAATTTTATCATTACTCGTAAAAGACCTCAGATCTTGAATTGACCTGATGCTGCAGGGTCTGAGGCCCTATCTGGGCTCACCTTGGCCTGAGCTATAAATTCAATTTAGCATTTGCTATTGCCTCACCTCCCTGAGCTAGACAATGTTGTATACAGAATGTTCTGTCAAACTGAGGGAGTCACTGTGTAAGAAAAACCCAAAACACAACTGCTTTTTGAATTGACCCTGGAAAAGGCTGATGGGCCTTTCTGCAGTGAGAAGGAAGAAGCCTCTGATAACAAACATAAACTCAAGCTACCCAAGACCAAGGAGGAATAAATCCCACCTTGAATAACATTCTCCTTTTATTAAGGAACCCAGGATGCTGACAAGCTTGCTTCTTGACAAAGACTGACACCACTGACACCAGGACCCAGAGGGATATTGGAAAGGCAAGCACCACCAGAAGTAAAAAGTTTATGGTCAACAATTTTAGTTGCCTTATTGATGAGGCATTTCTATATTAATCTCATAGTCCGGACTGCTGAGATATTATCTGAACCAATAATAATTTCTTAGCTCATTGTATTGACTGCTTTCCCTTTTTTGCCACAAAGCAAAGCACTTTTTGAAAGCACTAAGAGCATTGCCTTAATTCTAAATTTTTGGTATGTACCTAATGGCAAAGTTTGACCTGCCTCATAGTAAAACTCTTTTTGGTTTAACACAGACCTGGTGCTCCAAAACAACTGATGAATTAGTAAAACTATTAGAGTTGAGAAATAGTTCAAACGTTAATAATTGCTTATCATTGAGACCATATTTTGCCCAGCTCCTGTGTTATGTGCTCTTGTAACACACTAGAGATCATCTAAAGCCTTGCCTATTGATGATCTCCTCAAACCCATTCTTAAATGTAAACCATTACATAGTACAGATGTGAGACAACTAGGAATGTTTGTAAAATAATATATGTGTAGTTTAATAATCCAATGTTGTCGACATATGACAGATGTATTTAGTTTAAATGTGGTACACAGAATTTGGTTTCCTCAGACATTTTTCAAAGTTTTACAATGGGGTTAAAATGATCTGACGTCTTCAACTAGATCAGGACTCCTCTAGGCCCAGGCTTTCATCTGCATGAGTTTCCTCTGAAGACATTTTATTTACTAAAGCTTTGATAATTGTTCCATTTTTAGAAGGATGATGGATTGATTTGCAGTCTACGGAAGTCAGCAGAAGCAATCACAACCAATATGAATATGTACATCTCTTCATATGTCTTTTTGTCTCACCAATCTTAATTAATTTTTATTTCATAATAAAATTACTTATGACTGAAAAGTGGATTTCTTTGGCCATAGGTGCTTCCTTCACTCAGTATGTCCCTCTTTTGATCTCCCTCTCTAGGCCTACTTGACCATTTCCACTTTCTTAACTGTGGGAGTTAGGACCCTTTCACCACAAAGCAGAGTCAGCAAAACTGAATTGTAACATACCACAGAATTTCACAGAATCACGGAAGGGACCTTTGGAGATTACTTAATCCACCCCCCCCGCCAAAGCACACTCACCTAGATCAGGTTGGACAGGAATGCATCCAGGCAGGTTTTGAGTATCTCCAGAGAAGGAGATTCCACAACCTCTCTGGACAACCTGTTCCAGTGCTTTGTCACTTTCAAAGTAAAGAAGTTTTTCCTCGTGTTGGGATGGAATTTCATGTGTTCCAGTTTGTGCCCGTTGCCCCTTGTCCTGTCACCAGGCACCAGTGAAAAGAGTCTGACCCCACCCTCTTAACAACCACCCTTTCGATATTTATAAACACTGATGACATCCCCTCTCAGTCTTCTCTTCTCCGGGCTAAACACACTCAGGTCTCTCAGCCTTTCCTTATAACAGAGGTGCTCCATTCCTTTGATCATCTTTGCAGGCCTCTGCTGGACTCTCTCCAGTAGTTCCTTATCTTTCTTGAACTGGGGAGCCCAGAACTGGACACAATACTCCAGATGTGGCCTCACCAGGGCAGAGTAGAGGGGAAGGATGACCTCCCTCGACCTGCTGGCCACACTCTTTTTAATGCACCCCAGGATATCATTGGCCTTCTTGGCCACAAGGGCACATTGCTGGCTCATGGTCAACTTGTTGTCCACGAGCACTACCAGGTCCCACTCTGCAGAGCTGCTTTCCAGCAGGTCAACCCGTAACCTGTACCAGTGTATGGGGCTTATTCCTCCCTAGGTGCAGTGCCCTACACTTGCCCTTGTTGAATTTCATTAGGTTCCTCTCTGCCCAACACTCCAGCCTGTCCAGGTCTTGCTGTATGGTGCCACAGCCTTCTGGTGTGTTAGCCACTCATCCCAGTTTTGTGTCATCAGCAAACTTGCTGAGGGTACACTCTGTCCCCTCATCCAGGTTGCTGATGAATATATTGAACAAGACCGGACCCAACACTGACCCCTGGGGAACACTGCTGGTTACAGGCCTCCGAGTAGACTCTGTGCCACTGATGACAACCCTCTGAGCTCTGCCATTCAGTGAGTTCTCGGTCCACCTCACTGTCAACTCATCGAACCCACACTTCCTAAGCTTACCTATGAGGATGTTATGGGAGACAGTGTTAAAAGCCTTGCTGAAGTCGAGGTAAACAATGTCCACTGCTCTCCCCTCATCCACCTAGACCATCATAGAAGGCTACCAGATTAGTCACGCATGATTTCCCTTGGTGAACCCATGTTGACCATTCCCAATAATCTTCTTTTCCTCTACATGCTTACAGATGACATCCAGGATGAGCAGTTCCATGACTTTTCCAGGGATGGAGGTGAGGCTGACTGGCCTGTAGTTTCCTGGGTCCTGGTTCTTGCTCTTTTTGAAGACGGGCATGACATTAGCTTTCCTCCAGTCCTCAGGCATCTCTATTGTCCTCCATGACCTTTCTAAGATGATGGAGGGCGGCTTCGCAATAACATCTGACAGCTCCGTCAGCACTTGTGGGTATATCCCATCAGGGTCCATGGGTTTGTGGGTGTCAAGTTTGCCTAAATGATCTCTAACCCAATCCTCTCTGATCAAGGGAGAGTCTTCCCTTCTCCAGGCTCTCTCTCATATCTCCAGGGTCTGGGATTCCTGAGGGTTGGCCTTAGCAGTAAAGATTGAAGCAAAGAAGGCATTCAGTAACTCTACCTTCTCTGCATCCTCTGTCACCAGGGCACCCACTCCATTCAGCAGCGAGCCCACATTTTCCCTAGTCTCCCTTTTGCTAGTGATGTACCTGAAGAAGCCTTTCTTATTCTCCTTGACATCCCTTGCCAGGTTTAATGCCAAGTGGGCCTTAGCCTTTGACATCTTTTTAAGTCTTAATATGTAACTACTTTTTTGTATCAATGTATTGCAACCCACTTACCTGATATGTTTTATACCACCTGCTTGCCTTGTCCATGGCTTTGTTTAAGTCTCTAAAGCAGCTTGTAAGAAAGAATCCTTGCTGGATGTAAAACCAGATTGATTCCAAAGGAGCTACCTCAAATTACATCAGCCTCCATTATAGCTCATTATGTTCCTTTTCATATCTACTTTGCCTTATTTATAGCAGGAGAATAAGCTATGGTTTATACTGACTATTAAATTTTAGCCTGAAATTACTAGCTTTTTATTTGTCATGACTTTTATATACCCTGGTAGCAATTCTAAGAGGAACGTTCCAGGTACAGAAAGATGCAGATGAAGTGTCTGACAAGTTGGAGATTTCTTTTTTCCTCCAGGCATCTAACTTTCATATCATGGGTCTTTAATGTTAAAAGATTCAATGATTCTCCTTTGACTACTACCTTATAGTAGCCCTACTGCACACCTTGTGTTCCTGTAGTATACCCTGATAGCTGTCATGACCGTACCTTTATTTTTCCCTGTCATTTTCATCATCCAGAACATTTATTTATGTGATTTATCAGGTATGTTTATGGTATTAATGGTGAAAGCATGTTATATTTTTCTGTTTTTTTAATCATGATAGCTTACTGCTATATTAAACTACTACCTTTACCTACAGTTCACATTTATCTATCTTTTCTTGTGAGTAGTTTTAAGAAAATTTTCCTGCATGAAGATGGCATAACAATTATTTTAGGTGCATACAAATATTTCAAGTGAATATGACCATCAATATATTGTAAAATGTATTCATTATTTTTACAGCACATACAGACTTCTGGATAACAAGAAGAAAGGGTCGCATTCTTGCCTCACATAATCACTCAAAGCTATACAAAATGTTAATGCTAGATGTTAAATGCTAGTTCTTTAGCTGCAACAAAAAAAAATTCTGCAAAATTGGGAAGCACTTGGAACATGTTTGTTTTTTCACCGTATATTTTCTTGCCTCTATGAAGCTCACTGGAGACATTATTGTTATTGCCGCAAATTAAAGGAGTTGTTCTAATTTGTATATGGCTGTGTTGCACCCTGATAAGTTTTTCTTCAGACAGGGATCTTAAAAGTATAGGAGTAACACAGCTTTATATTTATGATAAACTCTGCGCATGTGTTTGTAGGGACTTACAACTTTTAAAGCATTAAAAGATGTTTAGGGATGCTATCTATGGAACACGACCAGTATTCTCCTGCTTAGTCACTGGTAAAAGCATAAAGATTATACATCTTTTAAAAGGTATTCTACCCCTGCCGGGTGTGGATGACATGTATATTTTTATAGGATCTTGTTTGACAGCTGTCCTTCAGATATGAAAACCCTTGGGACCTTGGAACTTTTGGGTAGTGAAAAGAACATCCTACTGCTCTGGCTATTCTTTTCATATTGCATGTTAAGGCTATTTTGGGAGGCCAACAAAGGTCATGGTTTTCACCTACCGTTGTTTTTTGACTGCTACACTTCTTTATATGCATTTTTTGTCATGAGTTGAGAGACCAAACTTCTGCTGAAGCCTGCCCCACCATCAAACACAGGGAAAAGACTATTCTAAAAATAGAAAAACAATAAATAATAATTCAAATAAAGACAGCTAGTGAAGTGTCCATCTGGAGTTACAATCTTTCTTGGAAAGATCAGTTAAATCACAAATAGAATATTGATTTTGAAATGTACAAAAGTAGTAATTAAATAGATATGTAGATGTTATTAGTCACTTTTTGTTTAATTTCTTAACTACATTGTTGAGAATTCATCCTACGTTTTGTTCACCTGTTCCTTAGGAATATTTTAATTTCAAAAAGCTATATCATTTTTACAGGTATTTTGACTTGGATTGAAAGCAAACGTATAGTTTTAAAATAATATATTTTGGTAATCTTTCATTTAAGGGGGAAAAAAAAGAAAAAAAATTGGTAAAATGTTCTGAGTGATATTGAATGATGACTACTCAAATTGCTTATAGCTTTTCAGTTTTGCTCTTTTGTATGAATGACCATATGCAGAACACTCTTTACCTTTGTGACTCAGTAGTAGAGTTTCACCCTTGTGATACTTCTTCAGAAGTTTCAGGTACAGTGATTGTTTATGAAAAGTGTACTGTGAAAATCCATTATCCCCTCAAAATATTTCAAAGAAAGTATCTGTCTTTTGTATAAATGTTTGTTGTAAGCCCTCACTGGAAACCAGTTGAAGTTCAGTCATATCACAGTTGTCATCTGCAGATACAATTATATAGCTATATTTAATGCCTCAGTGGATAACCCCACAATACAGTTTAATTTTCCACAGAAATCTAAATTTGTTCTTGGACCATGTATTTTTCTATCATATTAGATAATCAGTCTGAGCAGAAATCCAATTTTAACTCAATCAGCAATACTTTGAAGAAGGTTATGCAAAATAACTTGCACAGCTTTTAGTATGTCACCCAGTATTTGACTAGCCTGTTCATTTATTCATTGTTGGGAACATTCTGGCATGAGACTCAAACTCTTACTGATGATCCCCACCTGGATTACTCATTTATTGTTTTTAGAAATATTGTCCTTTTTTTCTTTTTTTTTTTTTTTATGGAATATGGCAGATTTTTTTACTGCTTAACCTGGAAATTTCTAGTTCTAACTCTGAGCCCCAAAACAAAAGTAGCATTCACAGTGCCATGAAATAGATATGCCATTTATTTTGCTACATTGCTGAAGAAAATCATATAAATTACAGTTCAAAATTACTTATTGTTCTATTTCCTTCTGCTGATATAGGATTGTTCTCTACAGTACATTCCTGTACTTATTTTGTTGGTTTTAAACTAATGGAAATTATTGGACTTCAGCAGCTCTTCACATATACACTTTGATGTATACAGTTATACGAACTCTATCCCCATGATATCCAGCTTTCATTTTCTTTTAATAGTTATTTCTTATTATTAATCCTAATGACTTCTAGTGCTAAATAATATCTCAATTTTCCTTGCTTACAAATAGTAAAAAATAGTCATATTGCACTGACACATAAAATTCTTATTCTGAAGCAGGCCTGTGGTTCAGTTGGCTTCATATCCATTCTCTAATAATATTCAGTACCAGAAGCTTTAGAAGGTGGAAAAGAGTGATTGCCTTGTACCATGAGGCAATGGGATTAGACCGATAGGAACCATACCCCCAAATCTGGCCAGTGTGGTGATTCAAAAGTAAGTTGCTATATTTCTTCTCAAGTTCAGGTGACCCACATATCTAGATATAAATGAAATACTATCATGGATTGTGAATGGTATAGACTTGCAGCAGATTCCTTTTCTGTTGCCTGACAAAGCAATTGGTGCAGTTCCTTCTCTAACCTGTCCCATTCTCATGGTCTTTCAAAGAAAACAAGCTCTGTAGTTTCCAAAGCCAATTTCCTCTGCTAGCCTTCAGTACACTTTTCAAGGTTACCTGAGACCGCTTTGTTACCTAAGTTTGTGTACTGTCTGCTGGCCCTATATAGAACCATTGTGGCTGCAGTTTTCAGATTTTATTTCTTTTTAATAGATTGTTATGAGACCAGCAAAATTTGCTATACTTTTCAAGAGGAAAAACACAACTTGGTAGCAATAAAATATTTTGCTCTTGTCATAGAGTCTTGTTCTCTTAAGTGTTTCCCCTCTAGGAAGTCCTTTTTGTCATCTTCTCACAACGAAGTGCAAGTTCTAGGTACCTGATCTAAAGTCATATGCCTACAAGAAGATGAAAGCAGACTACAGGGTAAAATAATGAGACCTCATTATAGAAGAGCTTGATGAAAGCATGCATGGTAGCTGTGTTACTTTTTTCTCTTCAGTAGGAATGTGGAGAGTACTACTCCCTTTGCTTTACTATATGTATCAGGTGCGACCTACGTGGTTCTCTCAACAAGTCATGGCTTAAACATGAAAACTGGAAGAAAGCTGAGTAGGAATAAATATAGAGCAAGGGAAGCCAAGAAATATTTTTTGTGTATGTATCTATGGATATATGAATGTGGTAATGTCATGGGCTGACCCTGGCTAGCAACCAAGGACCCACACAGTTGCTCACTGACTCTCCCAGCACAGTGGGATGGAGGAGAGAATCAGAAGAGCAAAAGCGAGAAAACTTGTGGGTTGAGGTAAGGACAGTTTAATAAGTGAAGCAAAGCTGTGCGTGCAAGCAAAGCAAAATAAGGAGTTTATTGACTCTTTCCCATACAAAGGCACATGTTTAGCCACTTGCTGGAGAGCAGGTCCTCAACACAGGTAACAGTTACTTGCAAAGATAAACACCATAACCACCAATGTTCCCCCTTCCAGCTCCTTTCCTTATGCTTTTATTGCTGAGCTGCTATCATGTGTTACGGAATATCCCTTTCTTTGATTCAGGTCAGCTGTCCTAACTGTACCCCTCCTTTTTCTTGCTCACCCCCAGCCTCCTTTTTGGGGGGATGGGGGCAGGGGCGGAGTGAGAAAAAGAGAAAGCCTTGACACTGTGCAAGCACTGCTCAGCAGTGGCCAAAACATTGGTGTGTTACCAACACAGTTCTAGACACAAATGCAAAGCAGAGCACCGTACAGGCTGCTATGATGAAAGTTAACTTCATCCCAACCAGAGTCAGTACAGGTAGAGACTCAAATGTGTAGGTTCTGGCAAACCACTCTTGTGGGGTGTAAGGGTCAGGAGAAATCTCATGTGTATATGTTTTTTCTGATAAGGAAGAAGGGGGTTATTGGTACTCCATGTAAAGAATATTTTCCACTTGTTGCCAGATGATAGGCAGCCAAGATGAGAGGGAATAGACATGTTCTTATATCTGAAAAATGTTTTCAGTAAGAGGTACAGAGAAGTGTGTCATGGAATAGTAAGTTTATCCAGGCTTCTACTGCTGTCATAACAACAGAAGTCAAAGTCTGCTCTTCATAGAGAGGTTGGAGACAGCAAGGAAAACTGGAGAAAATTGTTTGAAGAAGGAAAGGAGGGAGAGGAAGAGGAGAAAGAAGGAGGTGGATATCTCTGGGTCAAGCAGAATGATTCATAACCATTGTAATTGGTGGAATTTTAACTTACATGAAGTAAAATTATGTTACATTTTGCCAAGCCTGAAGATTGAGGTTGCATTTGGGGCTTTCCTGCAAACAGCTTGGAAGGACTTTCTGTATATCCTTGCTCAGGTTTTGGCATGTGCATAGTGATTCTTATTATATTCTCATTTTTGACATCTACTTGATTTAACAGACATCTCCTTTAGATAATGAACCACTTAATGGCACATGTGAAAGTCATTGAGACAGAGCTGAGGGCAGTTTCTTTACTACCTTGAACACCAAAACAGAACTGTGTGCAACATGACAGTGGAGGTAATTGTCATTGCTGAGACTGCAGTGTGATGTTTTTGTGCCATAGAAGTTGAATTTGTAGGCTGAAATAAGATATCCATTTGTACCAGGAGTTTTCAAATGTTCAGGGATGAAGAATAATTTCAGTGGAGGTGATTCTGGCATGTCTAAATCTTCTGAAATGGCAGTTAAGGTCCTAGAGTACCTTAAAATACTGGTAACTACTGGCCTTACCTGGGGCAGAAACATGCCTGCCATTAATGGTCTGCTGGGATCCACTGGGGACATACTGTTTGGGGACATATCTGTTACTGATGGTCACAGTGAAGTTGGACATGCTGCTTCACCATAATTCTGCAATGAATACATGTATGTCACAGGTGGTAGTTTCCAATAGGTAGACAAGATGATGGTAATATGGCCTTGTAAGAAGACAGCTGTGACGTCAGCTTGGCAAGTAGCTGATGCACAGATAGTTCTGTGTCAGATCTCTAGAAGGCAAAACAGGAAGATTTCCCATGACTGGAAATGATCAAGACAGGAACTCAGAAATGACATGCCCAGAACTAATAAACTATTCTTTGCAGAGGGCTATGAAGGTTATTTCTTATCTAGAAATGAGTGATCCATGCTAGCTGATATCTAGAGTGAGATGTGATGTCTAGATGTGAGATGTAACTACCTGAAAAGAGGCTGTAGAGAGGTGGGAGTCAATCTCTTCTCACAAGTAACAAGCTATAGGACAAGAGGTAATGGCCTCAAGCTATGCTAGGGGAGGTTTAGATTGGATATTAGGAAAAATTTCTTCACTGAAAGGGTTATCAAGCATTGGAACAGGCAGCCTAGGGAAACAGTGGAGTTGCCATCCCTGGAGGTATTTAAAAGATATGTAGACATGGTGCTTAGGGACATGGTTTAGTGGTGGCTTTGGCAGTGCTAGGTTGATGGTTGGACTTGATGATCTTAAAGGTCCCTTCCAACATAGACGATTCTATGAGGTCCTTATAAAATCACCTGTGACATACTCCCTTTATCTTGCCTGAGGCTTCAGTTACTCAGGTATGATCTCGAAAAAGCTTGTGCAGTGCTGTGACTAGTGTACCCTTGTGATAAATTATCCAGCACCTCACTGTTGCTGGAGACGGCTTTTGTACTGCTTAAGAGCTCTCAGGAGCTTGCAGCAGATGACAGCATATTACAGCACATAGAAACAGTGAAATCATTGCTGAGAGGCAAAGGAAGGACTGGTCCCTTAGGTGGATTAAGAAGTGATGACAGATATTGGTGAGAGCAGGGCAGAATCCCTTCCATAGCTTTATTGGGTTTTGATGCATTTATGGTTCCTCTGAGGTAGGTGAGGCCTAGAAAGGACTTGGAAACTCTGTAAAAGCATAGTCTTCTGGGATAGATGGAATGGGGTATGTTGTATGGCTGAGAGTGAGGATCTACAGAATACCTCTGAGTATAACACGTGGTATGCTAAGGATACTAGGTATGGAATGTTTATATCAACTTTACACAGCCAAATTCCTTTTTATGTGACCCTTAGTTTTTATATTATATACTTCTTGTGGGCTACTTCTAGGAAAAGAATCATAGTAGAATCATCTCAAAATAGTGTGTCTGATTATGCAGGTCTCTGCAGGAACTGTTTTGCCACCTTATTGCATTCCAACTTATGTCTAGTTTGCAAGGAGTTATCCTAATCTTTGACTGTTGCTTTGTAAGCACTTTCTGTGAATACTTTCCTCCAGGATACATTACACTAAGACATTTTATGTGCTGTAGAAAGGTTTTACTCTTGTTTCTATTCCTTTATTATTTCTGCATATTTCAATGGTTAGTTCTACCTACCGATATATTAAGGAGCAGATGACTTCTGTTCCAAAATCATGAAAAAAAGAACTTAGTAAAGCAGAAACAACAACAGTCAGTGCCTTTTGACTTTAACTGAACTATTGCTCCTAATTCAAAATACTGTTATGCTTTAATCTAATGATTTACCTTGGTCTTTTGGGGTTTTGAGAGGCAGGGAGTGCAGACATCAAGTGGTAACAAGTTATGCTTTCCTTACAAGATAATTTGTGCAAATAGTCTCTTTGTCCAAGATTATAAGAGCTAATTGTGTGAGAAAGGGTTAGGCTGAAAACAGGAATTTGTTTTTGTAATCTCTGTGTGTGAGTTCTATACTGACACCATATCTACTGCATTTGCTGTACTCACTGACTTTGTAATCGAATCTGAAAACCATTCAGCACTATTCCTTGCTCACGATGAACTGGAGCATATGTCTACTTCTTTGTAAATCTTTTGAAAGAAATGTAATTTCAGAGATGTCACTCATAGTACTTAACATACCATGTTTCCTTCATTATAATTCCAAAAACAAATTAAGATCATCGCTTGAGCAATTACTATCAATTGTTTACTTATTTGTATATTTAACTTCATATGTTCAGTTAAAACAAACTTATATTGCCCACCATAGGAACCTTTTAATTCATTGGATTTCTGTAATGCAGTAATTTAGTTCTCTGAGATTCTTAGAGATCTCTGGTGGTATGTTTAAGTTTTCATTCTTTTATTCTTCTTAGAGAGAGGAATGTCATAAAGATTTTCAAGAAAAAAATCCTCATCTGATTTTATCTATATAAAAAAAAAAATATTAGGAAATAATTCTAAAACTGAATTATATCTAATAGTATCATACTTACATGAATTATAAATCCCTGAATTATAACTGACATTTTATAGAAAGAAAAATTTGAAAAGTTCATTATGAACTACTTCTTTATCTCTTTGTGACATGAATCTTGCCATTAATAGTCTTCTGCTAACTTATAATAATCTTGTAATGTGAAAAGATGGTAGGAGTTAAGCTAAAAACAAAGAAAAATATGTGCCTGCTATCAGTCCTGTAAAACTCCTATTTATAGGATGCTGCATATGTGGATTCCACAGCTAAAACAGCTAATAATAAAACAGCTAATTCAGGAAGTACCTCTGCTGCAAAGAGTTGTAGGTTAGAAGAGACTTAAGGGGTAATGTCATGTTTCTTCCACAGACATAAGTTAATGGACACTGTTGGAAAAACAATGCTAGGCTACATGAACATATGGTCTAATCTAATATGTTTATTTTTATGATGTCTTTGTTCTTCATAACTTCCAAGATAGATTTTTGAAAGAAAGGGAGATAAGCTTTCATGAAATGTACATTAAGAGGTAAAAATTAAGAAACTGGGCTAAAAGAGATCTTGGAACAAATTGTCTTTTAAAAAGGAGGTGTTATAAAAATAGAAGAAGTCGAGAAAGAATATGTAAATGATGATTTCAGTTGTAATATTTTGGTTAAGTTTACTTGGTGGGCACAAGCACTCTGTGAGACTAGCTTTAGTTATTGATATTGTGTGTATCTTGGCCATGAACTATCTCCAGGAAAGACACATGCTGTTATATGAATCAGTCTTGGTACCTCCAGCCAGCCCCAGGAGCACATTTATTGGAATGTGTCTCATCATAATCCTTTCCCATCATACACTGATAATCTCTGTAGTTTTTGCAATTTTTTTGTTTAAAATCTGTTAAGAAAGTTTTAGTGGCTTTGCCTTGAATTCATGCCCCTCTCATATAGATGTCCAAACGAACCTGGATGCTTTCTTATGTTGCTTGACATCATTTTAAGTGTAACGCCACACTGTTAAAATCTTATGGCCAGAACATTTGCATTTCCAATGGGAAAAGCTTTAGCAATCTTGGATCACCTTTTGTCAGAAACCCCCCAAAAAAGGCTTTGGAGGCACCAGTGTTCACTCTGCTTTTGCTGACTGTGCTGACTCTAAACCAAGAAGAGGACAAGGGCCATAAAACAACAGGATTACTGGGAATGTACAGGAAGAAGTAGCTCCTGTAAGTGTGTAAAAGAAGAATTCAGTATCTCCTGAAATGCTAGACCAAGGCAATGGTATCTGATACACTTCATCTCCTTGTCCGTCCTCTCCAATATTGAAGGAGACAGATGTCTCAGTGCTTGCCAGTACAGCACTGACACCTCAGTTTAGTGATGAGCTATATCTTTTGATGCTGTTAGAGGAATAAAGGAGCTATGCCAGCATTTGTGGAAAGAATTCTCTGGCATGAGGGAAGATGGAATGACGGAGGAGAAATGGAAAGGGCAAAGCGGAAGAAAATAACTGCAACTATATAGTGAACTCTCTGCTTTTTGTAGGCAAAGCTCAGGGAAACAAAATAGGACTAAGGACCCTGTCTAGACTCTCCAGATCGTGTAAAATGCTCTGCACTGCATAAATGAGAAGTAGACATGGACTCTGACCATAAAGTAGTTGAGTACCATAATAACATACTGTTTACAGCATGGGGAAAGGAGTGAATTGTCTCTGCTTATTGACCTAGTATCTCACTAGACCTAATCTTTATGTGCCGACGTTTCCTTATTTAATACTTCATGATCTGTAGTCTGATATAATCTATTGAGCTATCAGCAAACTAACTAATTCTAACTTTAATTTTATAAGTATTTGGCTCATCAAGGGGTTTTCTTGGGCCAATATAGCCCTAGCTTGGGATAGCACGGCTTTATATCAGTAGGGCTAGTTGAGAATTAGAAAGATTAGGTAGACTATAGGGAAGCAATCTCAGCCTTTGTAAGAGAAGGCAAGGTAAATTGCCTAGGACCTTTACAGGTCTAATTCTGCATGGTTATTAAATTTAAATGCATAGTGAGTTTCAAAAGTGGACATGACAGGAAAGGTGAGGTGAGCTGAGATACCAGATTTAATAAAATAAATCACATCTGAATGTCTAAATTATGGAGATCGGTTCAGACTTTTGCCTTTTTTAATAAAGGGATTAAACAAAAGGAAGCTTCAGTTTTCTTCCAAAAGATATATTTTAAAGGCTAATAGATTTCTAGAACAAAGTAAAAACCCTTGGATGAAAAACACTTTAAGCTATGAAGAACTAGTGTGACTACTTTCATAATTATTTTCTTTAGACTTTTACACACAAACTTTTGTTTGCCTGACTGCACAGGAGATGTATAAGTCTTTTCTGGGAATACATCCTTGACTGACAAACTTAGAAGCTTGAGCTCAGTACACCTTCCGTGTTGTGTAAACATGCAAATCTATGTGACCAAGTTGTGGTGGTTGTAAATTTTCATCAGGCTTCCCACAGACAATTTTAAGTGCTTTCATCCTGTATTTGGCAAGAGAGTTATCTGTTCTTATAGCAGTTGCACAGCTGAAATAATATAACAGACCGTTGCAAAACCAAATGCTCACAATGGATTTTCTCCTACTGTTCGGAAACAAAAGTGAAGGCCAGTGTGAGCAGTAGGAGGTCAACCTATCTTTACTTGATTTAATTCTGTCTGAGTTGTCTCCTGTAAAACCTAATGAAAACTCAATATTGTCAGCGTGGTGTAGCAAACTATTCAACAACTTGAACTCAGAGAGAAAGTTCTAAATGATTCTTTCTTCTACCTGCTCTGCATAAAGCTGCTAGCCAAATGTATTCAAATTATTTAGAAAACAAACACAAAAGATTCCCCCATGCAGATTCCTATGCTTGTTCCCATATGATTTCTACTCTTAGAAAAGAGAAATAGAAAGCAACTGAAATTGCAGACAGTATGAAAAATGCATCTTTGCATCAGGGCCCAAAATTACAGCAACATGAGTTTATTTTTTTAATATTATTTTTAAAAGCAGCTGTCTCTTTTGACATTTTAAAGTTGTAGCTTGAATCACCTTTTCTGTCAAGTCGTAGATTGAAACTCAGCCTTCAAATCATATAAGAGATTTTTATGCTTTATCTCTTTGTTAGGGTTTCTTTCACAATTCATGAATGTCATCACCTGTGGAGACGTCTTACTTAACCTAAACAAGGATAGCCACCTGCACTGAATCACTGACTAATTGGGCATGTCCTTCCTTTATTTGTTCTTCAGCTGATAATTGCCTCTTCAGTGTACACTAATTCATTACATTAGTCAATATATTAATTTGCTTGGATAAATTCACAAAATATTTTTTGTATATAGTAAACAAAGGATATTATTTAATTTTTACATAATTCCACCAGGGACCCATATTTTTCTTGAACTAGTAACATGATATTTGCAAATTTTTACTGACAATTTTTTTAACAGATTATTTTTTCAGCTTCTGTTCTTCTAGGCACCTATTTGGTCAGACAGAAATAAAAATGCTGCTTTCTCTTTCCTGCAACTTTCAGAGAAAACTGCATACATCTTTTTTAAATGGTGTTAACTTCATGTTACATTTTTTTCTCTCACTAGAACACACTAGAATACAAGTGAAAACAGGATTGCTTGATCATCCCTGGAAAGAGGGTCAAACAAACTGCCAAGGAATTTTGTGAAAGAAAAAATCAATGGATATTGTTGCTGAAACTACTTATAGCTACAGCAGATTGACAAAATACTGTGTTAGCTTGTATGTATCTGTCTGACAGTATGGCATGTAATGGCATACACAGCATATCATGGCACACATGGCATATAATTAAATGATGACTTCAAATGAGATTCTGAAGGATAATCTTTTAGACTAAGAAATGGAACAAAATGGGTTTTGATGTAGGTCATACTGTTTAATATTTTTTTCCAATACTGGTCCAAATATACAGCTGTTAGTTAGTGGTAGTTCAGGTAATACATCCACAGCACTGCTTCATGATCACTTTTGTACCCCTGAGTGAATAAACAATGAACACCTTGGCCAGATTTTACAAAGAGACCTTAAGAAAGAACTTACATTTCTTATAGACCTTGAAAGTTACTTTCTTTCTTAACTGGGCGATCTGTCAATGACCTTAACCCTCTTCTATCTTGCCTGTCAGAACTATAAAGAACATGCCTAACTTGGAATTGCTGTTTGCCTTAGGCTTGACTGTAGCTTTGCCCTGGACATGGGGCAGCAGACTGCTGTGTACTGCAAGATGCTAATTGTCACCGTCTGCTCCCATTTGTTCTGTGAGGAAGTTACCCCGTGACAAGCCAGCTAAGTACTTCAGCCTTTGCAAGATTATGCTCCTACAACAGCCTGCACACAGTGACATGAACCCTTGCACAAAGAGCATAAGCAGTGTCCTGAGGCTTTTGTTATTCTTGTCTGGAGAACTGAAACATGACTAATACGAGGTGCAATGCACATGCTTTTTACTCCCTTCTCTGGCTGCTGAAACTGTACCACAATTTTTCCTTTCCACAGGCCTAGATTCAGAGAAGGAATATAGGGCTAGATCCACAACAACATGTAAGTAGGTTGATATTTGCCATTCCTACTTTTTAGTCATTTCATATCCATAGCATTTGGTCATAAGTAGAATTCATAAATCCAATTTGGCAATGTGACAGAGGAATTTATAACACCCAGAACAGGGTTAGATTAAGCTAACTCATAGCAGATTATGAAGAGCGTGTTATAATGAAGATTGTCCCTTTCCTAAAATACTCACATTAGGAAATAACTCTTTTTTTTTTCAATTTTATATCAAAACTTTCTTTGATGGCTTAGATCTTAATATAATCAATGATGGAAGATAACTATACCTTTAAAAATAAGAGAAAAAATTATTAGCTCTCTTCTCACCTGACTTAGGTTCTTTACTGTCAACTTTAGTCATTTGGCTGTGTAAGTTATCCAAAATCAGGCTCATCTTTTTTTTTCTGAAAAATAGCTAGAGGAGCCCAGCAGGCACTCACCTTTTATATGCAATTTATTTGATTGCTTAGTTGTTACAGTGTTTGTCAAACAGGTGAAAAACCTCTGCATGAAGGGAACTGACCCACATCTCTCTTCCCCTGAGCAGAGTGCCTGGTGGCAAGCTATAGAGGAAAGGTGACTACCCTTCTGATCACCATATATGCTACTATAGGAGAAAACAAATTTCAAAGGGCAGACAGTGAGTGAATAAGCAAACGGGAGCATGGCTCTATGGCCCAGATGTAAGGTCACTTCTTGGAAAGGGAAGTTTTGGTTCTTATATGTGGTCACAACATTATTTATTCCTTTTATCCAATAGTTTTTTAATGCAAAATGCAAAAGCAACCTCTGACTTCTATGCCGCAATGGCCACACTCTTGTTTGTACCAAAGCTACCCTAAAGCTAGCTTCCGTCTGTTTACATAAGTTGCAGTCATATAAATAACTGCAGCATAGATTTATCTTTAAACTGCCTGTTTCTCCTCAGGTATTGTCTAGAGAACCTGGATGCATAACTTCAGGCTCTGGGAATTCCCTAAGCAACAATGCTCAGGTGCTGTAGTGTTCAGTGGCGTGATAGCCAAATCTTCTTGCAGCTCCAGCTCTGTATGACTAAGCATAATGGATGTAAACACTTCAACAAAGTAGCTCTTAGCAAACTGGCATAGCCTGTCTGACCCCTGCTTATCCATTGTAACACTAGGACAAAAGTCAGAGCAATATTTCTATGGAAAGTGCTGAGGTACCTGTCTAGAAAAAAAATATATCTACAAACATGTAACACATCAACTGTAGAAAGCTCCAAGATTTTTTAACTGGAGCTGGTGACAGTTTCAGCTCTTTGACTGCAGCATAAATAACATCATTTTTATTTCTCTGTATAAGGCACAAAAGCTACTTCAGCATATTTCCTTATGATTAGTCTCTCAGTGTTGTCATTTCTGATATTGTATAACCAGCTATATACACACTCTTTGCTGCTGGAGGCACTGCAGACTCTTGGGAAATAAGAGGTGGAATCAAGGATTTCCTTTTCCTAGGAAGATGGAAATCAATTTTAATTGTGAAAAGATAAAATAACTGGTGCAGGGAGTTTCTAAATACTAAAAGTTCTTTTATGGGGCTGGATTCTTGAAGTTTTACAAAAGTCTGGTATAGAATAGAAGCAGAAAGGAATCTTACCTTCATCTGAACTTCTGCATATTATATCGTTAACATCTGCACCGAAAGAGAGGGAGAAAATGTTAGTATTTGATATCATTGACTTACAAAAATTTGCACATGGAAAATACTTTAGAAAAAAAAACGCTATGAAATCAAACAGAAGCTAGAAGGAAAAAAAAAGACTGTCTGGGCAACTGTAACTTAGTTATGTCAATTTATGCTTTATATGTTATCTAATATGCCTCAATTAGATGTTCATATGCTCCTGTTTTGGAAGAGCTCTTTCTTCACTCAGGACTTGCGGGTAATATTTCCACTATTCAGAAAATTATCTGTTTCTCAAAATATATTTTTATCTTTCTCAAAATACCTGTGGATATTAAATCTCTTACTTCTATTTGTGTCTGGATAGGAGGTGTTGAGATGCTGTGGTTCTAAAGGAACAGAGTGTACCTGATTCAGATGAAAGTGAATTCGATTTAACTCTCATTATCCTGAAACTTCCTAAATTCCCATGTACATGCTGATATTTTTCAGAAAGTCTTATGATGTGGTCAAAACAAAGGAGAACCCCAGTGGTATATTACATATAGAGAAACCAACAGACAATGTTATAAAATTACCTCATATTGCATATCTCAGTTTACAAAGCTGGGCAGATCTTAAAGTTTTAAATTAATACAGAACTTTTAAAAATATTAAATTAGAAATATTCCACATAACAGCTGCAATACCAACTACAAGTTCTATGGTACATTTTGCCATTCATAGCTTCATTTCTATTAAAAAATGACTTCAACAGAGGCACATTAAGCTACGCTGTCTTAAGATGAACTTTAATAAAACCCCACATCACTTGCATATTTCTTCCTTAACATGATATCGCAGTGCTATAAATCTTCTATGACAGACTTAAGAGTTTGGTTTGCAAATTGAGCCAGAGGCCTAAATTCTAAATTTTGTGTTGATGGTGTGAATACTTCTTAGACCGTAATAGCTTCTATCAGCTTGGTTTAAAAGTACTCATCTTTCATAGCTTCTCTAGGTAATTAGCTTTCTGCTGTGGATGCAGGTGTCTTGGGTCTTGGTGGCATGCTTGTATTCCTCTGGTGTCTTTTGTGCTTCACAGCTTTAAATCCCAGGCTTCGATGGATCTTCGTTACAGCAGATCATCTCTAGCTGCAAGTTCCCCTGTAGCAGAACTAACGTGACAACATTATATTTCTTGTGGGTGTCTGTAACATTTCATCGTCTTGCCTTTCAGCCATTCACCATATTTCAACTTGCATAATAGCTCTGGGCCATCTTTTATCAAAATACATAGCAGATGTCCATAGCTGTCTTAACTGACCTACAGGAGCATTATATGGAGTGGAATAGTGCTTTAAGGTCTCAGTGTCTAGAATCTGACCCTGTCATTTTATGCCAGGAGGTGCATGAAAAAAAATGTACTTGCAATTGAGATGCTTAGTGCAGCAACAAATAGTTCAAGTTTCTCAGCTGTACAAAAAAAAAATGGAAGTCACTACTGTATAATACACATTTAGTTTTGGTTTGAGTTGTATCCTCTTTTGGACAAAATGTTTTAATCTCCTCAAAAGCTTCCTTGGTGTTTACTCTGTGTGACTTTCTCATCTGTCACAGAGTTTTGAGACAGAGGTGGCCATAGTAATAGAATCTATCTGCAGACACCAGTGCTTTACTAACAATATTTGATACTGGTCTTGACAGGTTTTCTTTCAGATCATGGCTGGAACAAGACTTCCTTTTCTTTATGTTGATACTCAGACTGATCTTCTTAGTAATTGAAGTTGTAATCGAAGTAGTAATATGTTATGTATCTTTTCAGGTTTTTGCAAGCAATATGTTGGTTGTCGGAAAGTGCTGGCGGGAAACAACCCATCACATGTAGCACACCATACATGACTTTTAACTTTTAGTTAGGAATAAGGTCTCTGAAAACTGAGAGTCTTCTGGTACACTGATTTCCTTCTTTAAGTGCAGAAAGCAGCACAGTTCTCAGCGCAGGGCAGTTGTAAAGGAGTACCAGTCAAGCATTTTTACCCACATCGTAATAAAGTGAGATTGCTCTTCAAAATTCAAGTCCTCAGCAATTGTGCATTATCATTCCCCAGTATGATAATTATTTGATTTCCTGAAACTGACTTGTTGAAGAGAGACGGTAAATGACCTAATCAGTATAAATCATACCTGATCATACTGGTTATGGTAAAATGTGAAAGGAATATTAACATCTTAGCCCATTATTCCTTGGATTTTACATCCAACTTGCATTCCAATGACTTGTTTATGGCAAAATTAATTCCAGATACTTACTCCTCATCTTCTAACCTGCCTATTCAGTGGGAAATACAGCTGAACTCATGGGGTTTCTAGGTAAAATTTCACAAACTAAGTAGATTTTTCTATGTATACTTAAGCCAATTTTGTAGTGATCAAGCTCACAGTACTGGAGTGCCATGTACCTTCCAAATTTCCTGTTGGTATTACAAAGTGGTTGCACATCCCAGGAGAATTAATTCAGTTTAATCCTAAGAAACCTCTGTTATCATGTCTTCATGCTACAGGTGGCTACAGGCATGTTTCTAGGCATCTATTTAATACAGTGAGCAGAGCATATCAAATGACTCAGCTGCCACTAAAGTAAGACTTCCAGAAGACCATTCGTTGGGTAAACACGGTCACCTAATATAGTCATGATATCAGAACATACCTTGCTTGATGTTGCTCAAGATGGGAGGGAGTGTCCCTTTTGTCCCATATTATACCTGCCACGTAGGTATCTCAAGGTACTCTAGGGCTTTTCAGGCAGCACTAGATGTAGTCTACTAATAGAGCTTTTCAGACTCCTGTGGTTAGCTTGAACCTATTAACTAGCTCTTGGACAGAAACCTACAAGTAGACACCAAAGTTTAGATGTCTTAACGTCAAGATGAGTCCATCCTTGGAGCCCAACTTGGGACCAGGGGGAAAGTTGCACCCTTCTGGAGTGTCAGTTGGGGACTACATGGAACACATACATCTCAAATTATCCTCAGTGTAGACTTTCAAACACCTTGATCAATCCTGTCACTTTCCAAGATGTTTTCTGTCCTTTGTTTTTATAGGAGTTTCACAACTGAGTGACCATGGTAGAGCACATAGACTTGGTTTAAATGGGCTCTTCATGTTCTGTCCAATGACAGGTGAAAATTAGGTAATCTATAAGTTATACCTTATAATACACTGGTAAGGCAGAGAAAATTAAATTAAAATTTAAGGCATATCCCTGTATCTGTTGAAGGTATACTGACACCTGTACCTTTATTTCACAGACTCTATAGTTCAGATCATTATGACTGTGTGGGTATCTTTGCTGGTTTTAGGTAAGAAAAGTTGTACTCCAGCTGAAAGCATGCTAAGCATTCATTTTCCAGTGACAGCATTAATGTCACAGGATATCACTCCCAGATACTTGCTGTAAAAAGGAGAGGGACACAAGGAATGAATGCCCTTTGGATGCAGAGCGAAAAAACAATCTAATTATGCTGCTCATAGTCTGCTGAGAAAATGGAATAGACACATCAGCATAATTTAAACTACCTTCTATTTATCAGCACTTCCAGCCATCATTTTGCTGGACTTGCCCCATTAATACAGATAACATTTTTATGTAGCTCAAAGTTCTCCTCTTGTTGACTCATGCTTTTTCTTTGAAGCAAAAATGAAATTAAGGGCTTATCAATATGGAATGGAACTCCATTTCCAGTACCTTGTGCTCTTTGAGAGATTTCAAGTTTGCTGCAGGGAGATCTGAGGAGGCTGAATACTTAATAATCCCAGCTCTATTTTCTACTCTATCCCTAGTACTACAGTTTTAGTGATATACTCTCCTACTACTTTATTGCTGATTTATCAGCATCCTCAAACTTTAACAAATAATAAAAATATATTATGAGGTACCAGGCTAATCAAAACACAATAGATGCCTCCTCTGCATGAACGAATATAAATCACCTCATTTCTTGTCAGTTGATGATCCTTAGAGGTCTCTCTCTCTCTGTGTTGTTTTACACACATTTTCCATACATTTCCAGGTCTGATTAAATTCAGTCCTGGGCCAGATACCAGGAATATATCTGGACATGAAGTGCACAGAGATGTGGAAATAAAGGGGAAAAATACATAAAAATTAATATTAACACTGCATGTATGCAGACGAGTTAGGAAAAAACATCCATCTGAGAGTTAACCTTACCACTTTTAATAACTAAAAAAGACAGGAAGAGTGACACATAGAGCTTTCTGCCTTTTCTAGTAGTCAGCTGACATGGCTGAGAGTAGAAAATGTACTGGTCTGTCTTCACTGAAGTTTCTACAATCTACAGAGCTCCTGGGTCTTATAACTAAATATTTTTTTAAAAGCTACAGTCTGCTTATCATGTTTATATTGAAGGTTTTCTTCTGCCTTTTTGTTACCTCAGTGTTGTATTTTTCATGTTTTATGTATTACTGTAGAAATTATAATAAAATATCTTAAAGGTCTTTCCCAACGTAAATGATTCTATGATTACTGTATTTCATTTGTTTTATTCCTTGCTCCTGTGCATTACATGGGAAGAGATTCTACGAGGCTGAACATCTTTTAATGAAATGCTTTTTACTAGCCTCTAACTGGATGAATATGTGTTTTGGTGAAAGTCACAGAATCACAGAATGGTCAGGGTTGGAAGGGACCTCTGGAGATCATCTAGTCCAACCCCCCTGCCAGAGCAGGGTCACCTACAGCAGGTTACACAGGACAGCGTCCAGGAGGGTTTTGAATGTCTCCAGAGCAGGAGACTCCACAACCTCCCTGGGCAGCCTGTTCCAGTGCTCTGCCACCCTCAAAGGAAAGAAGTTCCTCCTCATGTTGAGATGGAACTTCCTATGTTCAAGTTTGTGCCTCTTACCTCTTGTTCTGTCACTGGGCACCACTGAAAAAAGACTGTTCCCATCTACCTGGCACCCTTCCTTTAAGTATTTATAAGTATTGATAAGATTCCCCCATAGTCTTCTTTTTTTCTAGACTGAAAAGACTCAAGTGCCTCAGCCTTTCCTCATAAGAGAGATGCTCTGATCCCCTGATCACCTCAGTAGCCCTTTGCTGGACTCTTTCCAGCAGATCCCTGTCCTTCTTGAACTGGGGAATCCAGAACTGGACGCAGTATTCCAGATGCGGCCTCACCAGGGCAGAGTAGAGGGGGAGGATGACCTCCCGCGACCTGCTGGCCACACTCTTCTTGATGCACCCCAGGATGCCATTGGTCTTTTTGGCCACCAGGGCACATTGCTGGCTCATGGTCATCCTGTTGTCCACCAGGACTCCCAGGTCCCTTTCCACACAGCTGCTCTCCAGGAGGTCGGCCCCCAACCTGTACTGATGCATGGGGTTATTCCTCCCCAGATGCAGTACCCTACACTTGCCTACACTACACTGAAGAATCATTTCTCCTGTCATTTCATGATGCATGTAGCTGTTTAGGAAAAAAAATAAACCCCAAACCCCATCTCTCTGAAATGGATTCCTGAGCAGTCATTGCAACAGATCTCCATATTTACTTCTGGTGGTTCAACCAGCCACCTGAATTATAGTGATATTATTAGGTCTCCTGCTGTCATATGTAAATTATTACATATATGCATCAAATTACTCCTTCTATATTATTTCAGTGGCTCACTACCTTACTACTTAGCCTACCTTATAGCTAAATATGCTATGCCCTATACGTGCCTATTACTTTCTGATGAACTAGAATGGTTTAGTTTATAAATAAATAAATCATAGAATCATAGAATGGTTTAGGTTGGAAAGGACCTTGAAGACCATCTTGTTCCAACCCCCCTGCCATGGGCAGGGACACCTCCCACCATACCAGGTTGCTCAAAGTCCCATCCAGCCTGGCCTTGAACACTTCCAGGGACGGGGCCTCGACAGCTTCTCTGGGCAACCTATGCCAGTGCCTCACCACCCTTAAAGTGAAAAATTTCTTTCTAATGTTTAAGCTAAGCCAACCCTCTTCCAGTTTGAAGCCATTCCCCCTCGTCCTATCACTACATGCCCTTGTAAAAAGTCCCTCTCCAGCTCTCCTGTAGGCCCCCTTTAGGTACTGGAAAGCTGCAATAAGTTCTCCCCGGAGCCTTCTCTTCTCCACGCTGAACAACCCCAACTCTCTCAGCCTGTCCTCATAGGAGAGATGCTCCAGCCCTCTGATCATCTTCATGACCCTCCTCTGGACCCCCTCCAACAAGTCCGTGTCTTTCTTGTTTTGGGGGCTCCAGAGCTGGACACAGTACTCCAAGTGGGGTCTCACCAGAGTGGAGAAGGGGGGCAGAATCACCGCCCTTGATCTGCTGGCCACACTTCTGATGCAACCCAGGATACGGTTGGTCTTCTGGGCTGCGATCGCACACTGCTGGCTCATGTTGAGCTTCTCATCAATCAGCACCCCCAGGTCCTTCCCCTCAGGGCTGCTCTCAATCCATTCTCTGCCCAGCCTGTATTTGCACTTGGGATTGCCCTGACCCAGATGTAGGACCTTGCACTTGGCCTAGTTGAACTTCATGAGGTTCGCATGGGCCCACCTCTCCAGTCTGTCCAGGTCCCTCTGGATGGCATCCCTCCCCTCCAGCATGTCTACCTCGCCACACAGCTTGGTATCATCAGCAAACTTGTTGAGGGTGGACTCAGTCCCACTCTCCATGTCGCTGACAAAGATGTTGAACAGCACCTGTCCCACTACTGATCCCTGAGGAATGCCACTTGTCACTGGTCTCCACTTG
>VZSZ01005632.1:3475-14942 GCA_013398815.1 Ibidorhyncha struthersii
AGACCCAGAGGTTTGGACAAGTTTTTAAAAAAAAAAAAAAAAAAAAAGCCGTCGGAATAAAATTAAGCTAACAAACCCATTAACTGCATTCAGTAAAATTTGAAGGATGATATTTAAAGTCCAAAGTATATTTGTAGGATGCACTAGAAGGAGACGTTGCTGATTGACTGATGAATAAATAAGGACTGGTGAGGATATGAAATATCTAGCCAGAGGATAGTGAAATATCCAGAAAAAAACATGTCTAATTCCTTTCTTGAACAGCAAGCCCAGGGGCACCGCTGTATAAAGTCCAAGATACTTCATTCTTAATAAAAATCTTGAGAAACACAGATAATTAATTAAACAGATATGCTTCCAGGCAATAAGAACAGAACAATCTTTTAAGCAGATGTCTGCAAAAATGGTACTAGAGAGGTAACCTTAAATTATAGCAGAGAATATGAAAGTAAGTGCCTGCATGAGAAGTGCCAGGGCAGACAGTTGGGGCCGTGACCCATTTGCCAGCGGTCTAAGCCCATGAGTCAAAGCCTAGAATGTCAAATTTACGAGGTTACTCTGGCCTTTGTTCACAAATACAAACATTTCATATCTTTATTTACGGGAGGCATAAACTACTTATTTCCATAGCCCCAGAGCACCTGACAGCCTTCCCAGTCTTTTGAGAGAAAAGGGAATTATTTTTCTGTTACAAATGTATCCTGGAAAGAAATGAAGTGTAAGTTTTCTATCACTTAGACTGTGATTAATTTGCTTACAGCAGATTTTGTGTTGCATTTCGTTTGCTTAGGGCTAGTTTCTGGCACTGTCAATTACACTGAATCATACAGAAATACTCAGTTATAGAAATCAGACGATTTGTTAGAGCCCCCACAAGTGACAACATCAGCATGCACAAAATGGTCTTATATTCCTTCTGGTTCCCTCATGAGAGACAATTTCATAACATAAAGGAGCAGAACATCTTAAAGCAAAGCTAAGTTTCCTTCCTCACTGATTGGAGGCTTTTCTGTCTGCACTCACCGTCTTACTAAGAGCCACAAAAAATCATACCAAAAGGCAAAGTAAATGTAGGTGCTGGAAAGGTGGGAACAATGCGTCATCTAGTGACTTCTTGGGCACTAAGGAGGTATCAGTGGCTTCAATCTTGGATCCTGATGACCGGTTACTTTATTCAGACGTCACACAAGCTGCAGAAGTTCAGAAACTCCGATGGCTTTCAAGGGGCTGTTTACATCACCCAGGTGTCTCTGGGCTGCAGCTCCACTGCACCCGGAATACATGGGCAGGTTGTTAAAGGCTGCGTG
Organism: Ibidorhyncha struthersii; assembly: GCA_013398815.1. Taxonomy (NCBI): domain Eukaryota; kingdom Metazoa; phylum Chordata; class Aves; order Charadriiformes; family Charadriidae; genus Ibidorhyncha; species Ibidorhyncha struthersii. Next base: position 4,783 of record VZSZ01005632.1, read on the forward strand.
GAGATGACCACACCATCTTTGTGGCGCCCAGATATTCCCTGAGTAAGAGGAATCCACAGTTGTGTGACTAGAGAAGATTTACAGTCTCTTTCCATTGTTTAGCCTCCAGTTGTACAATCACTGGCTTAAATGGCCTTCTTTGAAAATAAGACGACTGAATAAAATAAATGGGTATTTCTTTTAGAGAACGTATGCATTCGAAAGATGACTTTCCTCATCCGTTGTGCACTACTTGCTGAAAAGATCTTGGACCTCTGTTACAAATAGTTCATTCTGTCAGGAACTTTCAATGACAGAAATATGTATTTACTCTGTAAGCACACACAGAATAAATGCCTGGAAAATGAGGCTCTGCTCTTGGTAACTCTGGTACTCCATAAATTACTACTAGTATATAACCAGCGCTTCTGTCTTTGCATGGGGGGAAAAATAGAACAAGCGTATCAGTTGCATTACTAACTCATTAAAAGATTAAAATATCTCATTAAAATCAAATTAAAGCCTATCAGGGTTCATCAGCACATTTGGACACCCACCCTCATCTACAGCTAGCAATCTACGAGTATCATGTTCCCATTAACAACCCTTACACTTAGTGAAGGCTTCCACTAACACGGCTCCGTACCTGCCATGTGAGCTGGCTCATCAGCCAGTGACGGGTTCCGGGGGGAGAGGGCATGTGCTTTATTACCAGACCTACAGATTTGTCTGGGATCTCGGCTCATGAGCCAAGCTGTCTTCAGAATAAACTTTCCAAAGAGTAAAATAACATTCACCTACTGTTACAAGAAATACATTGGACTTCCCCAGGTGTTATGCCTGGTTGACTATTGAAGAAATCGAGCCAGATGACTGTTAGCATGTTAGAATATGATGCCCCCCCTATAGAAACCTTCACCTTGCTCAATGAACGTAAACCATCAACCTTTGCTCATCCCAAGAAACAAAAACCTATTCAAACTCATCAAAATTCAACTCCTTTAATTCTGCTGATCATTCTGCCCATCCCTTTATATAATTATTAGCAAACCATAGAGTTCCCTTTCTACCTGTATCTGCCAAATTTACAGGGAACGGGTAATTTAGACATATTGGGACAGATAAAGCTGAGCGATACAGGGAACTTATATACCAGGCTGTGAAATTACATAGCACAATGAAATGAAATTACATCATACATGCTCTGTTAGAAGATAGATTTCTCACAAGTTTTTAAAAATAAGCAGCATTCTTCTATTTGGCTCACTTTTAATTCTGAGAAAGCCTAGTTACTTTAAGCACTTTTAGGACCGTAGGATCTTGGCTAGTTGAAGCTGCAGAGATGACGCAGTGAGTTCTCAGCTAAAGAAGTATATGCCAAGAACGTCCATGTTAACCATTTTCTAAATCAGAGACAAAATTGTTACACTTCACAACTATGTGATCTTGCCTGTTTCAGAGTTAGTACTCTTTGATTTCGGGGTTATTGGCCTTTTCTGGTAATCATAATAAGAAGAGATTGATGCTGCATTTCCCTTTGAGTACATTTAATTCTGCAGCATTCTCTACTTTCACACTACTGTCATTTATCTAGATGGCAAAACATATCTCACTCCAAAAAGATCATCTCTGGCTATTTTCACGAGCAGAAAAAGAATATCTGGTCAAGAAATGGAACCGATTGTACGTCACATAATGGAAAAAAATGGTGACGTTGTGAAGCAATAACTTGAAAGAATAAGTGTACCATTTTATGTCAATTACAGAGAAATCAATGAAACTGAATCTGTGCTGTGCAAGCTATGGCACATAAAAGTGCGACTAATCAATTTATGGAGAATTTTCTATATATTGTTACAATTTGCAATCATTTTCTCCCCTCTGTGTCCAATAAGAATTTCCGTTTCCTCATAAAAGTATTCTCCTATCACTTTATCCTTCAGCATTCAAAAAGCAGTATTGACAAAAAGTGAAAAAAGCCAACCTTTCTAATTTTTTTTTTCCCCTGTATTTTTTCACCTTAAGCTTGACTAGCCATTAAATAAAGCTAAAAACCCCTGAAATAGCCATAATCAATGAAGCAGTAAGCCATGTTCTGGATTATACGCAACATTAATTTGCCTACGTGTGTCAAGTGTTTTCATAGACCTTGTCTCACAGGAACTTCATTTGCACCGGTGAGGCATACTTCATCCTTCCACCCATGGCTTATTACCATACCTCATTTTGCTGTGCCCAAGTGTTCTTAATGGAATGAGGTTCATGTATGAGCAAATCTGGAAAATCCAATGTACATTCAAGCTAATGCGTATGTTTCCTCTAGCTTTAAAAGGTTCATTATTGAATTTTATTTTTCTGCAGTAATTGGAATCAATTAAAAAATATCCCCAGTTTATGTCTATTATCCATAAGATAATAGGTATACATAAGGTTACCAGCATATAGGAACAGTAATTTTTCTTTTGCTGTGTGGCTCTCCTTGACAGGATCTTACATTCTTCCATAATCAATCTTTTCTGTCAAAGTAGTTTCCATGATTCAAAAAGCTGATCTTTTTAAAAAAAAAAAAAAAAGTTGGTGAAGAAAAAGTTGTGTTAATGAGGTAGAAAAGTAGACTTTAAGAATTTCAGTCTTCTCCTCAGCAGAACTATCTTCTATGATTTCTAGATAGTTCATTCTGTAAGACAGTCTTCTTTTGCTTCTCCACTGGAAATGTTTATTTTTGCATTATGAAGAATTTGTTTAAAACAGCCCCCCGAAGATATTTGCAACATCTCCATTTGATCAAGTCCTAATACTTCGTTGGTTTAGTTAAATTTCAGTTTTCCTTTCCACCATGAACTTCATCGCAGAGGGTCAGTTAGTTAATTCAATAAAGCAAGCCTAACTCCTATAGTCTCTATACTTTGTTTGTAAAGGACTTTGCATAATAAATGAAAAGGTTTTATTATTTGTACTCCATTCAGCAAAGAAAATGTTCAACTTAAATAATGCAATTAAAGGTGAGAAGAGAGCAATTTTCTACAAACTCTCTCTGGTGGTTTTATCAGTAGGAGTTCTAAACCTTTAAACACTTTCACAGTAGCAATCTGCTCATTTATCACTCACGGGTTTTATTTTAGCAGTCATTACAACCTACATCAAGACACTTCTTCTAAATGTCATAGGCCTATAGGAGGCCTGACATATACCTGAGATAAAAATTCCTAATTCTAACAGCTTTAACAAATAGTAGCTACGTTGTTTGAAGCCAGTGGGGTTCCACGAGGTATATTTAGAGTTTTAGCCTGTGATATCCTGGCTAAGCAATGCAGTTTTTTTCTTCTGAAACAAAATCCACAGCCTTCACAGAAAACAAAGAAAATCCAAATCAGGATGTAAATTATATTTGCCATCAATAGTTAATTCAACATAGAATGCTATAAGCTGTTCATATATATACAATTCTTGACTATTTACTGATACATAGATACAAGTCCTATCGCAGAAAGTAGCTCATCTACATCAGTAAACTGTTCTTGAAAGGTGGAAATTTGATTTTCATTTAAAGTACAAATACACACAAGTTACAGAGCAACTGTGAAAAGCCCTCCCTAACAAACAGAAATTCATTTAGGTCACTGAGTGTTATACCCAGTAAAATTCAGACACAATGAAATAATTTCCTTATATTTCTGTCATTTATGAACTAATTCTAGAAGACCGCTAGTTTTAGTCTTAAAAGAGATTTAAAAATACCCCAACAAAAACAGTCAGTTGGATGTCTACAGTGGAGAAAATAGGGAATTTCAACAAACACTCTCTGCCAAGACTTCAGGTTGTTAGCCTTGTCATTCATGCTAATTCCTGTGAAGCAAGTAGTAAAATACCACATGACAAAAGAAGTACAAATGACAAATCCCTGGAACAAAGATCTAGAACTTTTAAAGAGACTTAAGCATGTAACCATAAAAAAAAAAAAAAAAGGCTTACAGAATTGCGATGGACTTGAAAACACTTCAAACTAACAAAGAAGAGACCAAGACATTTTTCAAAAGTACCTTATTAATTGCATAAATCAATCCAGAATTTTAGACTAAGTTATAAACTCGTGCTTCTGTATTACAACACTATATGATTGAGGGGAAAAAATAATCCAGTTTCACAAATAGCAAGTAATTGGGAGGCTTGTTTAATAATAACCAAACATGGAATTTCTTCTTGTATTTGAAAATCTTAATCATTTAATAAAGTGTCATACACATGTATTGATTTCAATTAAAAGCAGACTTCTTCAGCAACAGGTAAGTTTCAAAAAAAAGTGCTCACCTAAATGTAAGGAAAAGAAAATGACCACAGAGGGCTACCTTTTGAAGGATACTTCCTAAACAGCAATTTAGATATTCTGTGCGATTTCTTGAATCTAGTTAGGTAATTCAGATGCTGTAGAATATGGATGGGAAAAGGAAAATATACTTTAAGGAAAGCATCAAAAAGAGGAAACATGCACTCTGGGAAACTCTAAGCATGCAATGTGTCTTTTTTGTTTCAAGCTAAAACCTGAGTTTTAATTAACAACTGATTATTTTGAAGGAATATTTTCATTTCTTTATTTCCTTTAGGAAGCACACAAATTAAAATGAATTGTAAATAAAAAACAGATTTCTTTCTTTTGAATAAACTGTCAATATCCTTTCAGGAGCCTTAATGCTCAGCTTTTTGGACGTGCATTTACCCGCAGTCAAAATCCACAGGTAAAAACTTTCTTACAGTTTTATTCTTGAAATGTACCCACATTCTAGTTAGCTCATGCTCGTGCCCATATTCCCTTCCACTGCGTGCTCCCTCTACTTAGACATTCCAGCTAGTCCTCTCGTGAGTCCCTGAAAGCACAATCCAAAATCCTCTCTGTCTTTTACAGCCTTCGTTCTGAAAAAACTTTGAGACAATTTATATTACGCAAACACTGAAAACCTCTTTACAATAAGGCTTTGTTCATTGTAAACCTAGAACAAATTCAGGTTTTCCCTAGGCAGCTGAAGGGCTTTCTTGATTGTGGCAGAGAGAAGGGACAGATTTGCTAAATAGCTTCAAGGACAGCACAGCACAGTGGTAGCTAAGGTGATACCAAATATTCTCCTTCACATTCAACAACCTACTTTTGATGCAAGGAAGCCTACGTGAGATCATTAAGATGGGTACATATACCTTTTATTTTCATGTTGCAAGCTCTCGGTTAATAACTACAAAGGGAAAAGCCTCACAGCAACTACCCAAAATGTCTAATTTCAAGCATAACAAAGCCCAAAAGGAAACAAGTTAAGCATTTTTTTAGTTATTGCATGAATAGAGAATACTATTAAAACACTTTAATCCATTTATTTAAACCAGGCAATAAAACTGAGTACTCAAAAATCTTAAGGAAATGGCACAAGCCAGTTACCGCTGATTTCTGTGTTATTACCTGTGATTTCTCAGTGAGAGTACCCAACTTAAAAAAGAGTAAATAAACAGAAAAAGGAATTTATCTTGCAGTGATGTAATATATACTTCCTAAAAATAATAACCTACAAAAATTTAAAGCAAAAGGGTGTAATTTCAGATTAAAACCTGGACAAGAGTTATTTGTGTATCAATTTCTCAAGCATCTTTTACTAATTTGTCTCATAAAAATATTTTGAAGTCAATAGAGTAGGAGAGATGCATCCCAGCTGAGAATCTAGCTCCACACACATCTGGGTTTGAATGTTGCTTACGTTGTGATGCTTTCATTGAACTGTAACAATGTTAACGAGTCTTCAATTAGACATAAGGTATGTTTGCAACGTGTCCCTTCATTGCTCTCTGGCGATAGTATATTGGATTTAAGTTACTGAAACACATCCATTAAAGCCAAAAGCACTAAATGCACGCATCAGTTTTAGCACATGTTCAAGAACTTTGTTAATTAGGAAGTACATTCAGTACGTTGCAGAAATGAACTTTTTAATTCAATATCTTGATCAAATATTGAAAACTTAATGTAAGACAGACAATTCTCATGGACTCCTTATTGAGGGTTTGCAGTTGAACAACACAGAGAATGGAATTGTTAACCAATTTGGTATCATCAAAAGCCCGTGAACAGTCTCTTAAACATTTACTTTCATTTTTATACAAAATTTAGTCTACAGACAATAACACCATAATTCAGCTGACGCTCTGAGGAAAATGAGAGTTTTATTATACATATATATACCATTAAAATTGGGGCATGACTTGCTTCTTTTGTACCGTATCACTACTTTCTACGAACACCGGTTCCATTAAGAACAGAGGTGTTGTCTCCCTCTGTGCTCCCCCATTTCTGCTTCCATTCAACTGCTCTAAGCACCATGGATGGCTTCAGAGCTTGTTGCAGAAGTAAGAGAAAGCTCCTTCAAATTAGCTGACTTTCTTGCTAAGACAGCAGACAAGAGCCAAGAAGAAAAAGAACAAGAGGAAGAAACCTTCCTTCTTGACCTGTGATCCAGCTGCCACTGCCAGGGCAAAATATTGCACAATGCAAGATCCGCCTGAGTTCTGAGCTCATGGGGAGCCTGGAGGTCATGCCATTCAGGAAAGATTGATCTCCCAGGGTCATCCAACTCCCACAACTCAGCAAGATGTGGGAGCTGAGAGGTCTTCCCTGTCATAGCAGCAAGATATTGCTGAGTTTATAAGTGAAATCTTGCAATTATGAGAGGAAACGGCTGCCTCTCAGGTGAGGGAAGGTTTCAGAACTAAATGGTAGAAGTGAGACGGGAATCCCTATCTTAGTGTCCCCGCTGAGCTCAGCAAGGTCCTTACTTCTGTTTAGCTGTAGTTACCTAGAGTCTCATTTTTCCCCATTTTTAGTTCCACTTTGAGCACCGTATATAAAAAAAAAAAAAAAAAATTATCAGACATCTGGTTGGTGTTTTCCTTCTATAAGAAAGGGAAATTAGGTTTTTAGACTAGTTAATATTGCTTTAATCTGCAAACACTGCTCTGAAGTAAAGACAGGCAAAGGGCAACACTAGAGCTAGCCTGTGCTCGAAGCAGAGGTATGACGCAAAAGTTATCACCGCCCTTCAGCTCTCCATTTTAGTTGCAGGTAAAAACATTCAGTACAACACACTTTCCAAGACAGTTGTCTTGGAAACCATGCTTTTAAACTGTGCTATTAAACACATATGGGGAGGTGAAGTATCTACCTTCTCCACATGCCAAGGCTGCTGGAGAAGATCTGTAAGTGCCCTGGAGACTGTTTCGCACAATCATGGTACTTCTCCCCGTGAAGTGTCAGCGCTGAAGATTATTACGGACAAGATATCCCCTTCATTCCTGTGTGCTGGCTTCGTTGTAAACTGGCTCTTAAATGGGTCAGATTTTAAGAAGACTTAAAGATATATATATAGAGAGATATACAACTACACAGATATGTACAAACATAGATATGCAACATTTAAACATCTTGGTAATGCCTATATTATGCTTCTATTGTAATTTTTCTATTGCTGTCCCTACAGACCAGTACCGCATAAAGTTTTATTTGTTTTTTGACCTCTATGTTAAGCTTGTATTGATTAATCCTATTTTATGCTTTGGTGCCTTCATTTCGATGCGACTTCCTTCCTGAAATAAAAGCTTGCAAATTGATCTATATTGCTTTGATGAAGAGTAGTCACGAGTGAAACTTTCAGTATCTGTGAGTACCCTCTGAGTATACCCACCAATGTTCTTCTTTTATAAAATACAGTAAGTAACATACTTGTGTGTATAATGTTTTTCAGTATTCCAAGTTTCAAACTGCACATTCGGTGAGGCCGTACGTTGGCTACACGTGCAGACAGACACTAAATTAGTGACCATAAATTATCTTACACTCAAAATTTAACAGAATAAAATATTTATGAAAGTATTCACAAAATTAGGAGCCAAAGTAGGTTCCACTACCAGTTGATTCTTCTGAACACCAATTTCCTGGTGGAAGTAGCAGAGGTAAGGAGGTCAGAAATGCTTTGTTATCTATTAGTTCCACTGTCACAGGCAAAGGACTCCAAACCTTTTGTTATAATTAATATCTAAGGCAAAACCAATGTGTTTCCATGACACTATTCATAGATTCTTCTTTGTTTGCTACTTGATTACAGCAAACTATAACGCTGTAGTAAACATTCATATTTAATCAGAATACTAATAATGCCTTGCTTGCTCACAAAAAGCTCTCTTTGATCTAGCTGTCACCTTCTTTTTCGTAAAAATATAAACAAATAAAGATGCTTGCGCTTGTGAAGAAAAAGATTGAAAATATGAACTGAATATACTTCAGAGACTCAGAAGCAGGAAGGAAAAGAAAATAAACACTCCTCCTAATAAAAGTTTGTTGTTTTTATATAATGTCATTCCTTTTGGGGGAATCATAGATTCTTAATGGTTGATACCGGTAATACAATAGAAACTAAACAGAATGATCCAACTCATAAATATGAGGTGGGAAAACGGCATGTTTTCTCTCTTCAGCTATGTTAATACTTGTTTCAAAATTGTTCTGCAGCCCAAATGAAGCATGTGAGTATGTTTGATATAGAAAATCTGGAAAGCTGAGAGAAGTAAGAAACACGTTGAACTAATGAATATGAGCAAAGAGCTATTTTAAAAACATTGGATGTATTTTTTTGAGAAGAATGGGAAATATATGTTAGAAGAAAATCTACTTGTCTGATTATACAGAATTTTTCTAGATCATGGAGACTTTGAACATATGTATACTTAAACATTTCACTATTACACTACAGGACAGGTACATGCCGGACATTAGAGAGCCTTTTAGTGTTGCAGTGGAGTTAATTTCCTGTCATAGCTTCCTAGTTCTGATTTCAATTGCTTTTACAGCTGTGAAAGAGAGGGCTCTTCCTGAATGGACATATTCCACTTCTTTTCTAAGAAAATTACTTTCTTTAACAACAACAACAACAAAAGTTGTAAAGTACGAAAAAGCATTTTAAAGCTAGTGAGACTAAATTTATAATTTTAAATTGTATTCTGGTAGCTGAAAATGCAGATGTGTTTTTAAACTGCCCTCTTAGACTCTAAGTAAACAGACAAAATAACTTACTCCAAAATCCAGAAAATGCTACCAAAGTTCGATAGTAACAGGGCTTAGTATGTCAAACACAAAGTGAATGACAAAGTAGTATATATAAGATTCATAGCAATGAGAGCTGCTCTAATCCTGAGTTGTTCCTATCAAGCATTCTAGAAATGAGAAAGTAAAAAAAAAAAAGCCTGTAATGACTGGTAAGAAATAAAACATTGTTTCTCCAGATCAGTCAAATTATGTTTTAAATTCCTAATCTTTTTGTGAAGAACGATGAACTTTTGGAATAAGATGTTTGTTTATAAATGATTCTTCAATATTTTATTTTGAAATTTGCGCTTACAGATTAGGGAAAATAAGTGCTCTTTTTCTACCAAATGTTCTTTTTTTTCTTTACCAATCCATCAATTTAAATGCCCATCTACAAGAAGGGCTGGAAGGAGGACCTGGGGAACTACAGGCCTGTCAGTTTGACGTTGGTGCGGGGAAGGTTATGGAGCAGATCATCCCAAATGCCATCACGCAGCACATACAGTACAACCAGGTGATCACCCCAGTCAGCACGGGTTTGTGAAAGGCAGGTCCCGCTTGACAAACCTGATCTACTTCTATGACAAGGCGACCCGCTTAGTGGATGAGGGAAAAGCTGTGCATGTTGTTTATCTGGACGTTAGTAAAGCCTTCAACACCATTTCCCACAGAATTCTCCTCGAAAAACTGGCTGCTCATGGCGTGGATGGGTGTACTCTTCACTAGGTGAAAAACTGGCTGGAAGGCCGTGCCCAGAGAGTGATGGTGAATGGAGTTAAACTCAGTCAGCAGCCGGTGGTGTTCCCCAGGGCTCAGTACTGGGGCCTATTCTCTTAAATATCTTTATCAATGACATGGATGAGGAGAGCGCACCCTCAGTAAGTTTGCAGTTGACACCAAGTCGGGCAGGATGGCCCTACAGAGGGATCTGGACAGGCTGGATCGATGGGCCGAGGCCAGTGGTATGAGGTTCACCAATGCCAAGTTCCGGGTGCTGCACTGGGGTCACAACAACCCCATGCAGCGCTACAGGCTTGGGGAGGAGTGGCTGGGAAGCTGCCCGGCAGAAAAG